>BGPR01000379.1:0-199761 GCA_013235015.1 Araneus ventricosus | reverse complement strand
ATGACACACATATAAATAAAGTTATATTTATCTTATGAAAACTCAATCATCCTTATTACACAACCTTTTCTAACGTTTCTGTGTAACGGCAGCAACCAACGGAAATGCAAAGTTGTTTACAAATAACCTATCGTTGCCATCGGAGACTTTCCAAACGTATGCCAAAACTGGTGTTACCACAGGTGAAAATAATTCACGAATGGTGTCAGGTGCGTGTGAGCAGGGTGTAAGGATTCACCAGTATTGGTGTTGAATGCAAACAACACCACTTAAAGTGTATAAGAACGCTTGATTTGGTGTTAACTTTAAATAAAGTGTTTGTTCACGCAGTTTTTAAGGTTTTTCAACACCAAATTTGGAGCGACATTACTCCACAGTTTTTACGGTGTATATTACGAGTGGCTTTGAAAAAGGTGATTGCACTGGAGCGTTCTTCCTAGACGTACAGAAAGCCTTTGATAGAGTCTGGATCCAAGGACTAATCCATAAACTCATCAGATACAAAACTCCACCCCATTTACTGCAGTTTCTAAAATCTTACCTCGAAGAGAGAAAATTCGCAGTTAAAATTGGTAACTGCATTTCCGAAGCCAAAATTATGAGAGCAGGTATTCCACAAGGAGGGGAATTCCCTCCGATCCTCTACTCTCTTTATTTCAACGACATTCCAAAAACGCATAAAACATTATTAGGTATGTACGCAGACGACACGGTCATTCTTGCTAAAAATAAAAACCATAAATATACGGCCAGAGGCGGCCCGAGGCCCGGGCAAACCGGGCAACTGCCCGTGCGCCAAATTCCGGGTGGCACCAAAGCTGGAATGTAAAGGGGAGAAAAAAATGGTTTAATTGACATGAGAGTTCTGGCGAAAACGGCAAAAAATTTTCCTTTCATTTTGGCGCCCCCTCTTCAGTCTTTAGTACAGGCGCTCGTCCATAGATGCAATCCGGTCTACTGTGGCCCCTCCTGACCCCGCTTTCTAAACGAGCCCTCCCTGCCCTAATTTCCCTAGAATGACTGCCACCCACACTCCGCCTTTCTCATTGGCTTTCTTTTTGGTCCGAGAGGCTCGTTCCCCATAACCGAGTATTGTATTTCAGTTTTATGGCATAGTGGACCGAAAAAATACTAAACCGTTTGAAAATGTAACTTTTCCCCTGGTCTACACCATTTCTCATCGGATTCTTACTTTGACGAAACTTTTTGGTACACTGTGTTGAAAGAAAAACCGGTGAATGTCACTCTTTGTTTTTATTTTGAACAGCAAATTTAAATTGTGATAATGTTATACCTATAAGTGCTGCGCATTTCGCTAAAATGTCGGGAAAAAAAGAAACAATCAGGTAGATTTTATCGGAAAAGATAAGCACGGACAGCAGCAGAAAACGAAAAGCGGGCGTCTATTTTGAAAAAATTCATCAAAATAGAAAATATTGAATCCAGAGAAGGTCTGTCAACAACAGTTGAAGGCAGATCTTTCACTTTAGAAAACTTTGAGAAAGACGGTATAACTTATTGCTCGAACCAAGAACAAGAAGTTCCCGTGAATTCAACACCACAGGTAATTTTGTTATTATCATTCTGGTTTGTTATTTTAAAATTTTCAGAATTAAATTTCTATATTTTCGATATTGAAAATGCTAACATTGTAAATTGTACAAAAATTCTATATATTAGAATCCCATATTTAAAATTTAGTTATTTTTTAAACTTATATTTATATATTTCTGAGCAGAAAGCTGAAAAGTGCGCAATGGGTTAAGTTATATCAAAAGTTGTGTTGGTTTTGTTGGAACATTTTTGTGCACCTTCTGTATGATTATTGGAAAAAACTTAACTCATATGATTTTGACAAGCTAGATAAGAACTATTTAACAAGTTAACTCGTTTACAAGGACCAAGTAGGAGAGCATCCAAAGTTACAATTACTTGAACCAGAAGCAGTAGGACATTTGAACGTCTTAAATGGCTGTGAAGAATCTAGCAATAAAGAAGACGCCAGAACTAATTTGCACACAGAAAATACAATAGTACTGAGAGTGATAAGGATTGTTGGATTTGAATATAAGCATTACTCTTGAAATAATAATATTCAAACTGTTTTTTGAAAAATCAAATTTGTACGTATAAAGTTCCCATACATTTTTTCCAATCATCAGAAAGTGCTAAACATTAGAGGAAAGCTTGTAAAATTACAAACTATTTTCACAGAATTTTTTTTTGTTGATAAGTTTATGATTTAAAGAAAAAGTAACACGGCTAAAAAAAAGTAATAAATCAGGGTTTCACATCGATAAGCAAGATATATGGTCAGGGCGGGATTACCAAATAGGCAACTGCCTATGGGTCCTGCATCTTTGCGGACGCCCCCGATATTATTATTTTTTTTAAATTATTTTCAGGGCTTCCATTAGATTTACAAGAAGTGTGTTCTAGAACTTACTGAACTTAAAATCCAGTGTTGTTTAAATTCAGAACATTATTCTTGGAATATTTTTAATGTTTTCGAATTTATTAGCAGATCAATGGGTCACATGTCAACAGTCCTGGGATTCTTGGTATTAGAATATTTAAATTGTGTTAAAAAGTTTTGTAATTTTTTAACCATTTTATTTAAAATTTCAGTTTGTCATATTGTTTGTTGCTCAAAAACTGCTTCTTCAGATATTAAATTTAAATCAATAAAGTTATCTGGTTTTGGAAGTTGGGACCCAAAAATTTACATTGTCTATGCTGCCCTCCTAAGCGTAAAAGGCGCATCTCAATATTTTTTAATTTTCAGATTTTTCCTATTTGGTAATGTTTGTGACCTTCCCGATATTATTCCTAAACAAAAAGGCCGTATCTTATTAAAAAATAGTAGAAAGCCACTAAAGAATCATGTGTGTATTATAAAACTAGCGCAGTTTACAGTAACGCAGTGAATTTTTCTGACTCTACCAGTAACTGTTGCTACTGGCGAAGGAAGTTTTTCGAAACTGAGATTAAAACATATCTGCGATATTGAGAGTATTATGAAAGATTTTGAAGATAAAAATGCAAGAAAGGGGATTAAATGAAGATAATTTATAATATTTTGTAAAAAAATCATTTTTAAAATATTTTTTTTCAATACATTATTTTAGTTTCTGTAAGACTTCTTTATATTCTTAAAAATATCCGAAATTAAAAAGTTCTGCCCATAGTATTATTAAGTTAGGTTTGCAGGTAAAACATGCATATTTCTAAGTAAACATCTGTTGGAAATTTAAAATACACACAGTATAGAATTTAAAAATTACGTTGGTTGGGGGGGGGGGGCAAATTGTTGTCTTGCCCGGTTGGTAAAATTACCTCGGACCGCCTCTGTATACGGCAGCCGCTTTAAACCAACATCTAGCGAAACTGGACGACTGGTTCCTCAAATGGAAAATTGCCCTTAACGTCAATAAAACAGAAGCAGTGTATTTCGCCAAGGGTAGAAGAAAACACAAATCAATAGTTAAAATTAAAAACCAAACGATCACCTGGTCTCAGCAAGCCAAATATCTTGGCGTAATACTAGACGAAAAATTAACCTGGAAAAATCATATTACAACAGTAAAAACCAAATTTCGTGAGCCTCAAGAAAACTTTTCCCTCTAATAGCACGAGATTCGGAAATGAACAGGAAATACAAATTGCTTGTCTACACTGCGATCTTACGTCCGATAATTACTTACGGATGCCCCATCTGGGGGGCAGCAGCCAAATCAAATATCAGAATGCTTGAAATTCTCGAAAGTAATATAATCCGTCTAATATGTAATGCTGGATGGTATATGCGAAATGACGTTATAAGAAATGCAATTAAGCTAATCTCTTTAAAGGAATTTATCAAAAAAGTCTCAAGAAAATTCGATCATAATCTTGATAAAATTGATAATGAAGCCATTCAGCAACTTGAAAATTATTCCCCCGATCCGAAAAGTAAAAGACCCCGGAAGACTCTATTATAATCGTAATTATAATTGCTAACAATTAGAATTAGCTATCCTTGCTACCTGTTTCTGACCCTTGCCCCCCGCCCCATTCTTCCAAAAAATATCAAAATCCTGAAGAGCAGTTCCAAACGGCATGTCACTTCCCTATCAGAGCAGTTAACGAAAAATTATCACACACAAAGATATGAGTTCTCTCAACAGCAGCAGTTACTCTTTTCAGGCACCAGTTCTTGCAGTGCCCTAGCAACAATCCCACAAGATCCAGATGAACTTCCACCCACACAACCTTTGCCTCCAACAACAGCAGTTGTTTTACAATTTTTTATTTACCATTTTATTTGAGAATTTTACCATTTGTTTGGCGCAGTTTAGCCAGGATTGGCTCTTGCGCCATTAAACCCCAAACAACCTAACCTAACCAACAACAGCAGCAGATCATCTAATTCCCAGAACTGAAATTATCCAGCATCACCAACTTACCATTACCGGGGATTAGGCCCCCTTCGGGGGCCATGGGCCCCAAAAATTACTTGCTTCATTAAAAAAAGGAAGGAAGAGAGAGAGAGACGGAGGTGAAAAATAGAAGAAGCTTCTGTTTGGCAACGAGGATCCGGTTTTCAACGATTTGCATGGCTTGCCGGTTACGCGAGAAAAATGGACTAAGACTTCATGACGGTTAGCGAGTTACGAGGATAATGGAGACTTTCACGATTATGTTAGTTGTCCCCGAGGCTGTTTAGCAAAAGACTATAAGACCTCAAGTTGAGGGAAAGTTTGGAATATATGAACGGCATCAGTATCTCTCGTCCAGCCCAGGTGTTAGCAGAAATTAATAATGTTCCAGGTGCTGTATTTAGCGGTAGCTCCTACAATTTTGACAACGTTCTGGATCAGTATAGCGATCAGGGGGCCATGTCGTCGAATCATCACAAGTTTGCGATTCCAGACCTGTTCACATGTCCCAGGGGGATGTTTCCGGCGATGGTTCAACCAAGATAAGTCTTTTTATTATAAACTTCTCCTTTTGTCTCACATATGTCAAGATAAGGTCAACATGTTAAAAATAATTCTTGTTTACAGAATGTTAGGCAGTGATTCTGTATTTGGTGATGGGCTAATTTAGAGTGTTTTGAAATTTTACTAAGAGATCTTTTCACAAAATTAATAACCCATCCTATTTTGTGTAAATGCTTAATCTAGGATCTAGGCGTATATTATAGATTATATATGTTACATTTCTGTATTGTTCATTGGCGATAAGCTTGATGTTGTAAAATTAGAAAATTTGATAGTAAACGGTCGCAAATGAAAACCTTAATATTAGGGATTGAAAAAAAGTCTTAAATATTGTATCAATGTTTAGGTGATCACCTTAGGATGAAGAATTTCCTTATAATAAATCATGCTAAATGTGAAATTCTTGACTTGTAAAATTTAACTCAGAACTAAATGGCCATGCGTTTGTGTTTGTTAAGGATTAGGATATGTGCAGTTATATGCAAGCTTAATGCAATTGTTATGTAATTGATTATAGTCAAGAAGTGAAATAAAAATGTTTAGTATACCTTATTTTGTGTCCTGGATAAATCATGTCTTTATGTGAGCTCCTCAATTACTTTAAAAAGAGTCTGGAATGAATTCTAAGTTGTTGGTGTGATGTTGATTGCCTTGGTTAGCAAATATTTAAGGAAGTAAAATTCTAGAAGATTTTAGTTACTAGCCACTATACGATAAATTAATACTTATAAATAATATAATTTTAACTCGTGTAAATTGATTTATTTAAATTTAAGTCCAAAAAATAATTCACCAACACATCAATATCGATTTTCAAGTCGTATTTTGAGCTAGCTCTCTTCCTTCCTCTTCGCTCAAGTAGCCATGAATCAAGTTACTTCACTTGCACATAGGCACGCTTTTTAACATGTTGAAGTCCAATGATATTTGCTTTTCAGCTTGGAGTTGACATTTTAGTGAAAACTCATGGCTAGTTTTCATAAGTTTTACTGTAATGAATTTGATTCGAGTTTATTCAAGCTTTGATTGCAATTGATCGTGTATAGCAAATGTGCATTCAAATCCCAACTCATGGCTGTGAGACCCAGAGGAGATAGCTTATTCATCTGCTAGTAAATCAATGTGGAAATACAGTAGAGCCCCATTTATACGTTTTTCATTTATACGTCATTTCATCACAGTCCCTATTCATTCGTAATCATTGTACTTCGTTTATACGTCGCTTTCGCCCCGTTCTACTAAAATGTGAAAATTTCCTCCTTTCTACTATGTGAACTGTGATAAAGATATCATGTCTTCGAAATTATTCACAATTGAAAAATTAATAGAAGGCAAATTGTCTGGCGCTAATTTAAGCGATGATGAAAAAGTTATCCCACCTTTCTTTAAAGACGCAATGGATTCCACTGTAAACCTTATTTCTTTTATCAAAAAAATAGTGAAAAGACATTCAATGAACAATTCTATTGATAGTGTTGTACTTAATTCTCATAGACAATCAGCACATCCGACGGTTAAAGATTTTCGTAATTAAACACCTACCTGCATGCACATAAATCGTATAAAATATGTATAATTAGTACTCAAGCTATGCAATAAAGGTATGATTTTCCTGACTTTTATGATACATGTTTAATTTTAAAATTTAGTTATTGATTA
This sequence comes from Araneus ventricosus, assembly GCA_013235015.1. Lineage (NCBI taxonomy): Eukaryota > Metazoa > Arthropoda > Arachnida > Araneae > Araneidae > Araneus > Araneus ventricosus. The sequence goes on along the minus strand of BGPR01000379.1, from coordinate 193,120 downwards.
CCATGCTATGTAGTATTATACTATTACTACCTTACAAAAAATCAAAATTAATACTTTTAAATGAATTTTGCATTAGTAGCATTCAATTTGTATTAATGAAAGTTGTTTAATAAAATTTCGATTCACGACTTTTCATTTACACGTCAGTCCCTTGAAAGACGTCTAAACGGTGCTTTTCTGTAATTGACGCAGGTGCATAGACAAGTTACGCAAGCAGCCGATACAAGATTAAAGTTGAGTAAAAGGCGGGTGAGAGTTCATCTGGTTCCGTCGAATTTCAATGTATTCATCTGGAGAAAGAGAGCTTCTATTTATTAGCATTATTAATTCACTTATTTCCTACCCATCTTAGTAGCTGTTACGGCCGTAAGACAGCGTTCTATCTCTCATTTAAATTAATGTCGTCTATTTACATCGAATCCCAAAGAGAACCACAAGTATACATACATGCAGTATGATATTCGATAGACTTGTTATTAAGTGAAGCATCACTTTTTCTTATTCAAGCATGGCAGGGTTGGATCGATTCTAAATCCCACGAAAGTGGCACGCTCAGTGAGGGAATCAAAAGAAATGAATGATTTCAGCTGTTAAGAATTTTAAGCAGTTAACAGTCGATGAAGGGAAAAAATTAGCTTTAATTATTTCTATACAGAATGCCTTCTAGTAAAGACAGACATGACAAAAGTAAAACGTCTAAAAGAAGCATTGAGGTTCAGTTCACACAAGCAGTAGCTGTTTGTCAAACAGCCGAGTCGAAAAGCTATTGGAAAAGATGTTCAGTTTTCCTGGAGATGAGAGCTAAGCTTTCGCTTCCATTGAGATGTCCAAGAAGATCGGGGGCGATATGTTTCTTCAAGTATCTGAAAAGAGATCAGGGAAGATTTTGACAATCATTTCAAGAACAGAATCTCCATATGTTAACTGCAATTATCGTTTCATCTCTTCACATGAAACAACGAGTCCGCATCGAATGACTGAATTTTTTGCTATTTAAATCTTAATTCAGTTACTTGGATACGCTTGTCCCAGGTGTTCTTTACAGTCTTAAGCAGATTGAAATAATAACAAATATCTCAAATAGGAGGTATCATCTAATTAGGAGGTTAAATAAAATCCTATGTCAAGAACAACAACAAAAGTTTTTATTATTTTTTTATTAAAAATTTCGCCATTCCCATAACTTTTTAAAATCACAATTTAAGGAGTCTTGTTTCGGTATAATATCTCTTCTGGTGAGGTTTAGTATAAAAAGTAATGTTGTAAAAAAAACAATACGTAAAAATATGTAAGGCTATATAAGTAAAGAGTTTAATTAATTTTAATATTTGTATAATAATGGAATAGCATTTGATTACAAGAATCTAAAAATACGCATTGAAATATTTGTGAATTTTATAAATAACAGATTGATATTGAATAATGTTATGATTATATTTGTCTTAGTTAAAAAAAAACCATCTATTGAAATATCTGTTGTTTGTCTAATTATTGAATAAAATCCATTAAAATAACAAAATTCAAAATACATCAATGAGTGAACCAGGAAAAAAAGAGACGAAATCTAAAAGAATGTGCATTTAAATACGCATCTTTGCGTTTTTAGTAAAATATGTGTTACATTACTATACAAATACTAAGATTCATTAAACACGTTACTTACATAATTCGACATAGTTTTATGTATCTTTCTGGCGTCATTGCATAACTTTTATTCTTATGCGATTCCAGTTTGGGAATATTTCTAACTCAACGTATCTATGAAACTGTAAGGAGCCGCCCAACTCTCCACGGCAAAAAAAATCGCGTGGTGTCAGAGACACAATAGCCATTTTCTTTCTTGCAGATGTTTCTTTTTGGGAAGAAAATTTCATTTTAAAGGTTATTTTATAATTGTAGAGTCAAGTCATTGACGTGTCGAGCTCTGAGCGCAGCGCCCAGAACAGAAAAAGAGAAGATGGCGACTCGCATGCACCTTAAATACTGCTACTGTTTAAGAGCAAGTTACACGTGGAATTGTGGGAAATGTAGTCGCACAAAATTAGGTGGAATACCATTTTTTGTTAGTTGATTTAAAAAAAATCTTAGATTGCCTCGATTTTGTGCTCATATTTGAATAAATAGAATTTATACGAGATAATTCAGTGAGCATTGTGTTTCTGCAAATTTTAATAGAAATATTGGAAGACCAAAAACTTGCGGTTCGATCTGGCCGACGTCTCTCAAAGCGCGTGGCTGCTCAGGGCGGCGCACTTCCTCTATAGTCCAAGACAATTCAAGAATGTTATACAGTGGAAGCTATGTATGGTATTCTTCCGCCAAGTGAAATAGTCCTGAAATTATTCTAATGTATTTTAAAAGTAATTGACATATTTCAACAGAATTTTGCTTTAAATAACAAAAACCGATATTCTCTGCAATAAAAATCTATTTTCAAAACGTATGTTATTTAATTTCTTAAATCTTTTTTCTCCCGCTTTCTGTCGGAAATGTCGGAAGGACCAAGATGACCTTGGAAGCATTCGGGGGAAAAGCTTTTTTCTCTCTCTCTTCGGAGCTCACATTTGGCGAATAATCCCTCTTGGTGTTGGCAGCATGTAACACAGCATATTATTTTTTGCATTTTATATGTTTGGCTCAATCTGTTTACCTATAAAAACTAAATGTTAAACTCTAGATTTAACGGATTCATCTGTGCGCAAGTTTATCCAAAAAATATATGCATACTATGAAAGATATTATAAGAGTGCTAAGAAAAATATTTAAAATAGAATATGAAACTTTCGGTTATGCTGTATAATATAAAACATTCAATGTACATACCTTAACTTCTCAAAACTCCGTATTAGAAGAGTGAAAAAAAAGTTTTACTGAGAGAATATATAATTTAAAATTTGAGTTGTAATTCGATTATTATTCGAGCATTATTGATTGTAAATATTTTAGTTTTTTTATTAAATTTCCTTTTAATTATCAAAAAATTTATGCATCTTTTATTTCAAGATAACAACATGAAAGCATGGTTAGTGTAATCAATTCTTTTTTTTTTTTTGCATAGAATCTTCTGCTGTATACAATTTTAAATATAGTGTCAAGTGTCTACTATTGATATTTCTCAGGCTTCCTTTAATTAATAATGCACACATTATGTATTTAAAAACAATGTAATAGTAAAAAAAAAATCGATCTAAGCAACTTTCGGTGACTCGGAGGAGTTGATGTGTTGTAGATAACTGGGGCGTAAAGCCAAACTGTTGTGGAATTGGGATTTTAATTTTTCTGGCGTGTTTTAGATATCTAGTTAGGATTAATTTCTCGCCGAGTTTGCTTAGTGTAGATAATAGTGAGATGGGCCTGTAGCTGACTGGCTTAGTGGGGTCCGTACCAGGTTTAAGGATGGGAAGAATCCTGGCAGTTTTCCAACACTGAGGGAAATATTTTAGTTTGAGCATAAAGTTATAAAATTTTGCGAGTTTGAGAAGAATTTTTAGAGGTAAATTTTTTAATATTTTGTTTGTTATGCCATCAATGCCTGGGGCTTTATTAATTTTGGTATTTTTGATGAACTCTGCAATTTCAGAGAGCCTGACTTTCTTATATTTGAGTGTTGGGGCTGTAATAACAAAATTATCAATGGAAGATTTAACCGAATTTTCGGTGTTAGGATTACCAATATTATTGATTTGGAATTGAGTTTCGAAGTGCTCGGCAATAACTGCAACTTTCTCGTCGTTGGTATGGGCAGGGGAGTTATTAATTGGATTTTTCAATTGGGGAATATTACTTCGCTTTGTTTTTAGATATTTGGCGCGACGCCAGAAGGTGCCTTCAGTGATATTTAGCTGCTCGATGCTGAGTGCATAAGTATCCTGGATATGTTTAGTCATTGCACGTCGAAATTTAGTTTGAGCTCTGTTGTAATTATTTTTGTTAGCAGTGGTTCTATAGTTTTGCCAGACTTTTTAAAATGATTTATCTCTGTTTTAATTTGCCTAATATGGGGAGGAATGTAAAGTTCTTCGCTTTATTTAAGGGGTAGAGAGCTGTTTTGGTAAGCTTTCAGAATGTCGTCAGTTATAATTTTGAATTGTTGCTCGAGAGAGAGATTATCATTGATGTCAGGAAGGGAGAGTTCAACATTTTCATTAAGGAACTTTTAAAAGTTTTTCCAGTCTGGTTACTTTTTGTTTGTTGAGTATAATCGGATGGAAATTAAAGACAAATTTAACTAAGATTGGGTTATGATCAGAGGTAAGCTCAGGGATAGATTTGATTTTGTATTTATACGAGAAGTTTTTAATAATGGTAAGGTCAATAGTTGAAGCTGGGTTAGTGCCGAACCTGGTTGGGGTGGGGGGGAAAAGGATTTCGAGATTACTAGACTGTGAGAACTTAACTAGGGCTGCACCCTTCTCATTGATGGTTGCACAGTTCCAGAGGCGGTGATGAGCATTGAAATCTCCACAGAGGATAACACTATAGTTGGTTCTTAAAATAAGGTTGAAGTCATTGATGAATCTCGAGTCATAGCGACATTAAACATAAACGGAAGCAATTGCAATGGGGGGGGGGTTGATTTATTAGATTAATAGCCAAAATCGTAGTGGAAATAAAAGAAAGGGTTGGGATAAAGATTTCTTTGAGGCTGATGCTATTTCTAATAAAAATGGCAATGCCACCCGAGGCGGGATTTTGTGGTCCGTCATTTCTATGAAGTAAATAGTTTGGGACGTAAACGTTTTTATTATTATTAAGTTTAGTTTCCTGTAGAAGGAGGAGGTCGGGTTTATGCTCATCCGCAAAGGTACGTAAAATCGTGCATTTTCCCTGTTATGCCGCAGGCATTCCAGTAGCAAATAGCAAGTCCCTTGGATGTCTGGGTCATATTGAAAGGTTAAGAAAATTTGTGGAGACCTGAAGCCTGTCAAGTTCGTTGTCTGCTGTTTTTAGTTTTTTAGCTATTTCTCTAATGTCGGTTTTTCCAAAAATTCTTTTAAATTCATTAAGGACATATAAGATATCTTTTATTGCATCAACCTTTTCAGGTGAGACAGTAACAGAGACTTCTTCTTTTGTAGGTCTCAGGTCATCAGGATCACTAATTATAGAATTGTTATCAATTATTGAACATTCATCATTACCATAGTTTCCGCGGACAATTGCGGAATAGGAGATATTTGGGTTAACTGATCTTGAGATTTTAATTGCCCTGAAATTATTAACCGTTTTATTGGGGAATTTTTTGCATCCTCCCCAGGAGGCAAGGTGTCTTACCTCATCACAATTGATGCATTTAGGGTTTTTGATTTTGCCCTCTTGGTTTAATTCAAAGGTTGCAGTACATTGCAAGTGGCAGTGCGCTTATCCGGGGGAATTTCGATTAAGATTAAGAACATCGGTTTCTTAATCTTAATCGAAACTCCCCCCCCCCCCCAACCTTAAAAGTTTGGCGCAAAAGAAACTAACTTGATATTTCATAAACATCCGGACCCTACACGATGCTTTCAATTCATTTTTTTTGTCCTATCTCCGGTTGGCTGCATCCCTACTTAAAATTATTTCTAATATTTGATATTTCATTCGAATTCTTGGTCTATCATAATGCTCGGGGTGAAGGACAGTGTTTTTAGCTTTATTTATTTGTTTTTAGCACTGTTCGCAGAAAGCATTATGATTTCTCTAATTTTTTAGCGGTTCGTATAAATTTCACTTATTAACCCCTGATGAGCATCTATACGCTTAAAAAGGATGATGCTACGTGTGGCGAGATAAATAATTCACAATTACTTGACACAGTTACTGAAAATGAGTGAAGGAATAATGCTTTTTCCTATAGAAAAATGCAAAGAAAAGAAATCTGAGTATTTAAATGAGTATTTTTATATTCTTGTGGTGAAATAATTATATCACAAAATATAGAGATACATTCGATTCATTTGGGAAATAGGTTACTAATCGAAATCTATATATTTTGAAATCATTCGACATTTTCAACTCAATATCACCGGATGGGAAAACAACATTCTTCAAGCGACTCCACTTGGGATCGCTTTTCGGTTAGAAATGGGTGGTGACTTTTTTCTCCACCCGCAAATGAATCATGAAGCTACTGTAAAAGATGTTATCTGTAAAACAAGTGTGAATTTCAAGGGAAATTCATATTAGGACCGTCGCATTATAGATTGCCAGGGAAATTTCCCATCAGCCCAGCTAAAACAGAACATTCCGACAGCTTACTAAAAAACGTCAAACTCGAATCTTTTGAGTTATTATAGCTGAATCAAATGCCGTTACGTTCTATCTGCGATTCAGCTGTCGTTTTTTGTGAATTTTAATGGCGCGAGAGACATTTGTTGGCGAAATGATTCAGTTGTCAGAATTGTTCTCTTTTGTGCAAGTCCCTCTTGTCTTCGATTATTTTTATATTAGGCAAGTAAACATTCTGGTTTTGGGAAAAACTGTATTTTTTTACGTATTCTTTGACAGTTCAAAGAAAACATGTCCAAATAACCAGAATTTTTAAAATTCGATTCTAAATGATGATGACGCCTGGATCAGCAACATCAGAGGTAGACGGTTTTTGAATCGACGTCATCTGGAAACAAGCTTCAGTCAAATAGCTTCGAACAGATTATATGAAATTTTCCTCTTGTGTCAGGGAGTGTGAGCATGTTATGTATATCCGCAGATCTCTAATTTATTTATGTGGTGAAACCATACTGGATTATTAAGGTACTCCCTATACACTTTAAACTAGCTCTTTTATTTCTCACGCCAGCCCAGATTACCTAAAGGGTGTAAAGCCTATCACGAGTCGTCGGGAAGAAAAATTTCAATACAAATACAATACAAATGATTATATAATAATAATACAACATAATTTCATTAAAAATAAAATACAAACACCCATCTTGGACCAAAGCTACTTTCATAATAATAAATAAAAATACATAATAAATAAACATACATAAATAAAAAATGTATCAAAAATAAATAAAATTTATAAAAAATAAACATAAGAAATAAAAGAAATTTATAAGAAGTAAAACTTCATCCAACAGAGGGTAGAAACAAGCAAAGGCATCCACAGAACAAAGGAAGTTTGTAATACAATTTAGAAAAAATAAAGTCTATAATTCAATTTTGGATAAAAACCATTTCAATGATATATTTTAGAAAAGGAATATAATAGCCCTGATTGACTTACATGAAGAAGAGCATCCCAAAAGTTGCAAATCCAAAGGATAAGAGAAAAGTCACCTGTGGTATGCCCGCTTCTGCACAAACTTCATACAAAGCTCGATAGGATGGAATGGACATTAATTGACTCAGAAGCATCAGAAAACCAATTCCAGCGTACATGCTACCTGGAAGTAGTCATTGCAACGATTATGGATAGGAAGCAGTGAGCAATTTTATCTTTTCCTAAAGGAAAATTTTCTTTATCATTTTTCTCTAATGTATAGATTAGATTATATGACTAGACCAGGGATGGCCTTAAGGCCTTCTTGGGTTTCTTATGCGACCTCACCAGTTATTTACAATTTGCATTGAAATATTTAATTATCTGTAATATAATAATAATTACAGAATAATAACCCTTAAGATTCTGCTCATGCGGCCTTTTGCCCAACTGAGGCCTTTAATGAGGCCTTTCAGTGCAAAAAGGTTCCGCACCCCTGGACTAAACAATCGAAAATAAAAGCTATGGAGAAGAATATGAAGCAAAGCGAGAAAAAAATTCTAAAACATGGAAGTTAAGTGCGGTCTATTAAATATTTGTTGAATGCTACAAAGACTTTTAAATTTACCATTACAAATAATTGATCAGAAGCATTCATGTAATTTGAAGCTACTGGCATTAGAGCTTAGGTTACAGAATGAACATGTAATGTCGACTATTTTAGTAAAGACAATCAACGATACTTGTCATTTTGAGTATTTACTTTCCTAAGTTTTAAATTTATCAAAATGACCAGCAATGAAATGTTGCTATAGATGGAAAGCAAATAAATGTTTGGGTGTGAGAAAAGAAGGTTGAATTCTCGAGAAATTTCACAAATCTAGAACACATTAAATAACAGAAAAATAAAAAGAAGAGACTCGCATAGGATTGAAAGAAGTTTTTTTATTCTGATCGAGAGAACAATAGCACTTGAGATGCAATGGTTTGTTTTTAGCAAATGTCGGTCCTATTGAAATCTTACTTATTAGGATTGGTTCTATGGAATTGAATGGAATCAGGATATAAAGACGGAGATGGTAAATCACGTAACCGGCCTCGATGTCATTTGGCAAATCCGTTCCATGAAATGTTATAATAACGTGGTGTGTCATATGCTTTTCATTACCTCTTTTTGACATTTCCTCCCTTTTTTCCAACATTTTCAAGTTTTCTTATCCAATAATTTCATTTTCCCTCGAAAGTGCGCAAAAAACAGGAATTAAGTTTTTTATGCGGTGTTACTCTAATGATGATATCAAGTAATTTCTGGCCCCAAAAGAAGGATTTGGTTCAATGGCGGCGAGTCGGGAGGGGGGCGGCTCCCTCACTTTTGGGGGCTATTGTTTTTTATTTCATTTCAGCTGCATAAAACTAAGAAATACAAGAAGCAATAGTGCCTGGGGAAAGTTAGTTAATTTTGTAGCTAAATTTTTAATTTTGTTGTCTACCCACTATACTCCCCGATGCTTTTAGTTATCTATTAATTTTTGCCCCCCCCCCCCCAACTTTCAATCGCCGCTGCTGATTTGGTTTGCATAACAGACTCTGTTTGGATAAGCAATTTTCCTTAATTCAGTATTTTAACTCATTCCAGATACCATGAATTCCACATAACCCTTTTGAATACCAAAAGCAGATAATTTTGAAAGTATATTATCTGGATATGTGACAATTAAACAGTGATGACAGTATCTATGGTAGAAGAGATGACACAAGAGAGATTTTTTAGAGAATCAAATGCAAAGTATAATGGAAATTCGGCAACACCCACCACCGATTCTAACAAGAGGTTTTGTGCGTTCCCATAGTGCCAGCCGGGACCAGTATGCCCAGTGCTCAGTTGACAATACACGCTACAAGCCCCACGAAGTGACCCTTTTGCTAGCAGGCTAACCATTTAGGTGGCTAGCTATCGATATGCCGAGGACAAACAGTACACTACCCATTGAAAGGGTCGTCACGCACGGCCCATGAGTAGGGACAGTGGCGTAGCGAGGAAAAGTGTTCACATGATTTCTTCATTCCCCTTCACCATCAGTGGTTTAGCTTGCATAAATGGTCCCCGGCTCATGGTATTTTTTCACCCCTTCATCGTATTTGATTTTAAAAGTGGCATAAACGCTTCAACGTTTGTCACCATGGCCAGTGGCGGAGCGAGAGTAAGTGGCACCCGGGAAATGATGATTTTTTAAAATTTCAGTCGTCATCAGTGGCCTAACAAGGGCAAATACAACCCGGGGTATGTTATTTTTCCGACCCTTCATCATGTTTTGCTTTAAAAATAGCATAAACGCAGTAATGTTTTGACTCCATGGCGCACCCTAAGATTGGCGCCCGGGTCATCTATACACTCCTCGCCCCCTGGTCGCTATGCCACTGAGCGGGGATGCGCCCCTTAGGGGTTTACTTCTTAGGAATCGGCTGATTAGCATTTCTTTCTAAAAATACACAGGGTGTCTACTTAAATAAGGACTACCCCGTCAACTGCAGAACGACAGCAGCTACAGTCATGAAAATGGTGTCAAGGTATAGTAAAAAGGCTATGTGATACGCGACGAGACCACTTACAGCGTTACTTGGTGGAAAACTCTGGATTTATCGTTCCTATCTCAAAAACGATACAAGATGGAGGAAAACGGTCAACTACAGAGTTGTAGAGCATTATCAATTTAGTACAAAAAGACATCTTGGAGACATTGATACGAAAAACTGAGCACTTAAAACTCACAGTTGTTTATTCGTAATTTCTGAAATTGTGACGTAATAAAACGTAGACAAAAGGAGAAAACATGACATTTGGACAAAAATGACCCAATATACTTTTTCCAGTGGAAATATTTCAAACAGCAGGTGTATGCGACATTTCCGACAACATTGCAGTACCTTCGGTGACGTATTACTATTGCTTGTGCCAGCGTGCCAACTGATATGCTAAATGTGAAATTCTAAAAAGGGCCCAAATCTATATTGTAACTGACGGCGAGCAGTTTGAACACTGAAAATAAAGTTATCTTGTGATAACTAGCTGTTTTTTCTCTTTTTAATATGTTTCCCCACGTAACAGTATTGGAAATAGCCAACAAATAAATATGGGTTTTAAGTCTTCTGTTCTTCATATTAATGATCCCAATGTATCTTTTTGTACTAAAATGATAATGCTCTACAACTTTGTATTTAACTTTTTTCCTCTATATTGTACCATTTTCGAGATAGGAATAGTAACTCCGGAGTTTTCCGCCAGGTGGAGCTGTAAATGGTCTTGTGGTGTAGCGCATAGCCGTTTTACTATACCTAGACACAACTTTCATGTTTATACAGTTGCTGTCGTTCTGAAGTTAAAGGGGGGTTAAGGCATTTAAGTGGGCACTCTGCATATTCACTTGGGGAAAGAAGACTGATACTATACGAAAAACTGTAATTTTCAATGAGGACATTTTGAAATTTGACTATTCCCGTAAGATAAAGCGTTGGTTGTATTGAAAGAGCCCCAACTGATTTCTCCAGAGGTAAATATTGAAACTGGAATTGTGATATTGCATCTCGAAGAAATATACGTAATTTGAAGTTTTCCAAGTAAGCAAAAAAAGAAGAAGGAAAAAAGATGGAAAATTTCGTTTTGTGGCACTTTTTTTTCAAGTGAACGATACGTTAAATATGGTATTAGAATACCTTGAGTAAACAATCCCTTCAATGCTCACTTTTCCCCACTTTTGAATAATGTTTTAACAAAGTACTTCATCGTGTGTTTGAGAACAATGAACCGGACTTCATAGATTCCAGATTTTAATTTAACGATTTATGAACATCTTGATGCTCAATAAATAAACGGCAATGAATGAACAAAAAATAGTTATTGTAGTTATTAAAATAATTTCAGAAAGGATTTACAGAAATGTTTTAAGCTCTCTTGGTGAATTCAATGACTACCAGTTTGATATAATTAACTAACTGAAAGAGTGGTGCGGTTGAATTCATGTTTTAAGACTACGGCCACACGAGCGAGTTCTAGCCGTCGAGGCTTCAAGGTCAACCGCACAAGAATTATAGACAATATGCTCTAGAGCAGGGATGGGCCACAGGCGTGACCTTCGCGCCGTTTTCTCCCTTTCTCTGGGTGCGTTCTTCGCGGCTGCCGCAAAACGATGCGCGGGTCTATTTTTCAGGCTCGGGAAATAAATCGCTTTGCTGCTTATGGTGGTTTCCGTTCGTATTTTCATATGTTCCAGAGTCGGATTATCAAGTAGGCAACTGTCCAGAGGTCCGTGCAACTTTCGGGGGCCTCAGGCATCGAAATTTTTTATTTAATTAATGTTATTAATTATTTTTTTTTTAATTTTTGTAATTTTATTTGGTTTACAAGGGCTCTATGTACTCTAACGTAGTTAAATTAAAATTAAGTGCCAGTTAAATTTCAAAACACTATTCTTAGCAATTCTTTCATGTTTTAAATTTCTCTTGCAGGTATGTGCGGTCAATCTTTTCCTTACAGTTGATGGATTGACTCATGAGTATCAACACCCCTGTCAAACTTTGTATATGAGTATTTGGAATATACTAAAACAAATTTTATTGCTTTTTTTTACCGTTTTATTAAAAAATTGATTTTTAAATTTAATTTTTTTTGAACGCGAGATAATGAAACTAACTTTCCTGAAGCTGACCAGCAATTAAATGTCATACAAAATTTTCAAAACTATTTTTATATAAAAACTGCTTATATAGATATTAAATTAAAATCAATTAAAAAAATCTGACTTTGGTAGTTATGGAAGGGGGAGGGCCCGTAAATTGATTTTCCCAAGGGCTAATACAGGACATAATCAGGCCCTGTTGTGTTCTGTTCTACATTTTTTGATATTTAAAATAAATATATCACGGAATACTACTTGGATAGTGAGCTTATGATTCTTGAATTTCTATAGTTTTTTTTTTCCAGTTTTATATCACAGATGTGAATATTTCAGTTGAAATATTGACAATTTCATTATTTTACTTTCACATTATTCAGCTAAATCTTTGGTCCCTTTATATTGCTTTTTTGTTAAATGTTTACATTTTTCTGTTTCTTTTTAAATAAAATTGTTTAAAATAATTGTACTTATTACCTTTTCCTAATTACAACCTAATTTTAATAATTACTCTCTTAAAAATTGATTGTTTCGTCCTTTTCATCTGATCGCTGTTCAAAATTACGAAGTACGCCACAAAATAGTACTCGTGATGCTTCAAAACTAGACGTTAGTATAACTAAAATAAGGTATTTGTGTCGTGTAGCTGCAAAAGTAACCATCCCCACTTTTCGAAAATACGCTTTTTCAAAGATTATATGTCCATTTGACCCTCTTAACATCTCACCATCATGAATTGGTAATTAGAATGCATTGCCGAAACGCTTCGAATGCCATGCAGTTTATTTTTCAAATCTCATTTTGACTAGGATGTGACAAAAAATCCACTTTTCTCAAAACTTTTCTTATTTGGAGATGGCCACTTTACGCTACACGGCTCATTTATTACTCAGTATCTTAATTCGAAAAAATTTGGGTTGGTGGTAAAAGGAATTAATATGGTTCAATTTAAGGCAGGAATTCTCTCGATTACCTTCTTACTTTAAAGAAATACTTAAGAATCTGTAATTTATCTTCAATTTTTTTTTTTTTTTAGTTGAAGAGGGGAAAAAAACTAAAACTCTAATGAAATTATAAACACTTTTGCTTCGTTTTCAAGTACGAGATAAATGGAATTAATCTTTTATTCATACATTTCTAATGTATCAAAAGTTTCACACAAACAACTGTTTGAATTCGCCACTCTGTTGCGCTAGAAAGCAGAAACAAATGTCTGAGCTCGCGTCAGAAAAACCGCACATGTGGCCGGCTGTGGTTTGATACGGCTTCTGAGGGAAATGGCCGCCGCGAGAAAACGGCGAAGAACCGCCTCGTGTGGCCGTAGACTAAGGCCATTTACAGAAATTTCCTTCAAACTTTTTCCAGCTCTCGACCCAAGGAATTTAGAAAAAGACAATTATAGTTATTAATTAACACCATTAAAGTTGTTTTTATAATTGGCTATTTAAAATTAAATTATAACTATAATTTTAAATTATAACTATATTTCAAGTATCATATGAGTAAAAAATTATTTAATGTATGAAACATCATTAATATTTTAATAAAAGATATTTATAAATTTTTAATTTAAAATTAATAATTTCAAAAAATATCGGACTCAGGATCGAACCCTAACCACACGGTTGGCAGGCTAAGACTTCTACGGACCACACTAACTTCGCTGTTGATCAAAAGCATAACTTACTGGTATTGCAGAAAGTTTGAGGGCTATTTTCTCCGAGTTGTATGACTTTGCGCTTTCAAATTTTACGGGATGAACACCCTAAATGTATACTATTAATACGTTAAGTCTCATTCCGAACTGAATTTCCCAAGTCGTGGCCTCCCCTTGTAAAATCAAATAATAACATAATGCATGTAGAAGTTCGCGAAATTGTAGTATAGAATAAAATTTCTACGAGAACACAGGCCTGCAAAAAAATACTTTTTGAAAATTGTTTTAGATTTGATAACTGATTTTTATATTATTTTCAGTGCTGATTTCAAAAATGAAATCCATTTTTTTTTCTATCCCGTAAGTTTCTTTCACAAAATGATTTCTTAATTGGGAGAAAAAATCTGAAATCAAAATATTTTGACATTTTTATTTTATCACCTCATAAATGCATATTTTACATTTTTATCCTAGCTCTGTTATGATTTAAATGGTAGATGAGTTTATAAAAAGTTATAGATCATTATAGTTGAGTTTTATCTTTTACTTAAAACTCCTTTTCTGATTTTTTTTTCTGGTGAATTTAACGAGGAGCTGTCCAGCTGGAACGTCCATCTGGTAGTAGGATTGCTGTAGTCTGCTATCATGCTGATATTCCACCTTCTTTTTGATATAGTCTTTTCATTACCTCTATGTCTTGGGGAAATTTTTCCTGACTGCATTTAAATTTCCAGGGGAATAGTCCTGGTGCGAATGGGGAAAATGAACTTTTAAGCTCATATTACACCTTAATTGCTAGAAATTTGTTAACATTTTTTCTACAATAGATTTCTAGTTTGAGTCTCTTTGATTTTCAAGAAAGTTAGTTTTTACTAGTTTCAAAGATTTCCAGGCTCTCCTTTATTTCCAATTTGAACTCAAAATTGTCATTGTTCATCCGTTTTCTGGTGTCGGGTCCCATCCTGCAACTTCGATTATGAAAACACTAGAAACTGTTCACAAAGATATTTCAAACATTCCTTTGGTAGTGTTTTAACATATTGTTTTTTAAGGCCCAATTTTACATGAAGAGGTATTTTCCAAACATATCTGAAAGGAACTGACCAGTAGACCAGGTCCATAACGGAGTCCGGAAGATGGGATGTTAGGATAAAACATCTTATTTTTGTTAGATTGAAACCTTTCATACTGGATATACGAAAGTAACAATCATCATTAGTATTTTTAGACTCTGTCCAAATCATTGGTTTGGACACCCACTAAACTGAAAAGGTTTTTTTTTAACCTTGAAGCCATTGCCTTAATTCTTCTACACAAAAGGACCGAACTTTGTGTGGGACTCAAGGCCTGACTTTATCCCCTACTTTCATGCTAAAATAAGCAAAGTACACTTTTCCCACAAACTCTGAAATGTTTCTTCGTTTTTTTTCTTACTGTATAGTTACCACAAATATAGCAAAAATAATCTGGTGAATTCACAATCCTCTGGAAGGACAGAAATGAACTAAGAAAGACATTGATGGGGGAGTAGGAAAAATGGGAGGAAGGAGAAGGATGGAGGGGAGAGCAGATATATACCAACAGGCTAGTGATCCAGTTTTAAGTTGTTTTCTTTGGCTTTACTGTTGTGTTTAACAGACAGTTAACCAGTTTAGAAGGAAATCCTAAATAATAGTTTATTCTTTTTTGGATAGAATTTACTAAAACCTAATAGTTATTAAAAATCTGTATGTGTGATTTGTTCAAGCAAACAGTATTACATTGCTCTTAAATATACAAAATTTGACATATTAGACCCGTGATTTGCGATAAAACTGTACGTGAGGGAATTTTTTAATTATTTTTCCAATCCTCAGCATCCAAAAAACTATAAAAAAACACTAATTATGTTAAGAAAATTTTTTCATTGCAGACCTGTTGAATTTTTACCAACTCTAAGTTACCATTTGAAGGGTTAAATGGATTACTTCTTATCAGCTAAACATCAGGAGTTTAAAAATTGATGACAATAGATGTCTGGGGATACCCGATAAGGCACTGTTATTGCGTTTCGTCATTGATTTCGATATCATGGGATTCGAGACATTCGTTGACTGGATCCCATCACTCGACAAAAATTTGATAAATGAAGCAAAAGGACTCACCCGTTTCGACTCGCTCAATGAGTTTCGAAAGGACGGATAGGATGGATGTCGGAATGAGTAAAGATGCAATACCTATTAGAGCACCTAAATATGGATTCAAACAGGTTGATTAAGGTTCTGACTATTCAGTATTTTATTTCGAAGAAAAATTGCTTTCCAATCTTACCCATGACTGCTAACCAGCTATTTCTTATAAAAGTTAAAGTAATGCATGATGCAGCAAGTGAAAGAGTGCCATAGATGCCAAGTTCGATGTCCAAAACTCGGCATTTTAGAGCTGAATAGATGGAGATCCACAATGTGAGAGTTTGACAGCTAGCATAAGTACCAGAGAAAAGCAGAACGTCTTTGAGAGGCCAACGAAAAAATTCCCAAAAATGTCGAGTCCATACAATGAGGTTTCCTAAAGAGGGGAAACAGAAAGTTTAGTTATTTGCCCAATGCTTCATAAAAATTATATTTCACCCCTACAGAAAAATATTAATTACTAGAGACTACAAATTGAAATAAGAGAAAACAGATTAGAAACAATACGCTGTATTTGACTGGCTCGAATATCAAAGTGTTTTTGATTTGTTTTGTGCTACAAGAGCCTGTTTGTAAGCTATGCTGCTCCAAACACGACTATCAAAGTGAATTTCGTTTTAAATTGATTCATCAAGAATCGCACGTTGAACAAATCAAGCTTTAATTACGATCAAAAGCGTATACAGTATCGTATTACATTATTCTCGCTGTTTTTAGATGTCCATTCATCGTATACGTGTTCAAATGTTTCAGTAACCTTCCGTCGGGCGTATCTAATCTCCGAGATGTAGCACCATATTTTTTGTGACTAAGTGAAAACCGAGAAGGGAGTGAGACCTCTAGTAGCTTCCTGGCTTCTACAAAACAATCAGTAACACGACTAGGTCTACGTCTTTCCCTTGGGGTGAAAGTTGCTTTCTCTAACCCAGATCTCACAATATAAGTATCAGCATCCCCTGTAGCGATTCTCGTTTCGGTTCCTTTAGCAACCATTTTCTGTGTTAGTAATTGAACATGCCTGGTCTTATTCCTTCAATGGCAAGAAAATGTTTCTGTCAAACTGTCACAGACTGGTTGCGAGCTTTTAAGTTAAACTCAGCATAGATATGCAGATTTAGAATACACTCATTTGGAGCGTTGATAGAACCAAAAGACTGAGTAGAAGGGATCTTGTGGAGAGGAACGGACGTGGGAGGAGGCAGGGAGCACGACTCTTCATTAAATAGGCTTGTCGCCCCCCCCCCGACACCGCCACTACTCTCGACACATACAATACTACCCTTGTATAATTGTATAGGCATGAGGTCTTTCTGAGGGTTGATGTTTCAGCATTTTTAATTGATTTTACCATTAAAATAAGGAATTTTAGAAATATTCACTCTTAAATCCCCCTGTATCTTCTAAAGTTTCATGCTACAAAAAATTTAGGACTAGTTTCGTAGGAAAATTAATGTAGTTTAATTTTATACTTCAGTTTTTTCGCTAGGATCCATATTTTTCGAGATATTTAAGAAAAACTGAGAAATTCCCCCCCTTTCAACCCCCCGTACCCCCTGCGCTCCCTCCACCAGCGGGGACTTTTAATATGTCGTTTACGGAACTCTCCCCAACAACTGTGCGAATTTTAAAACTACAACATTTTTTCAATTTACAATTCGTTGACTGGACTACGAGTAGGAAACTTGTAAAGGGGAACAGAGCATAATTGTTCATCAAATGGATTTGTGACCACCACCACCCGCTCTGACATATACAATACTACTCTTGTATAATTATTATATAGGCATGAGGTTTTCATGAGGTATACAGCACTTTTAATCGGTTTCACCATTACAATAAGGAATTTTTAAAATATTAACTTTTAAATCCCCCTGTATCTTCTAAACTATTGATTCTACAAAAAAACGTAGGACTACTTTTGTAGGAAATTTTATGTAGTTTAATTTTGTAATTGAGTGTTTTTCGATAGAATCCATACTTTTCGAGATATTTAACAAAAACTGAAAACGCCCCTTTTAAACCCCCTGTACCCCCACTGGAGGGGACTTTTAGTAGGTCGTAGGACCCTACCCCCAATAATTGTGCCAAATTTCAATGCTATACCATTTTTTTCTATTTTTCCTTCTTTGGCTGGACTACTAGTTCTCTTTTGACGTACGTGAGGGGCTCGTTAATCTGATAAAATGAGTTGCACCCGTTTACTTTTGAATTTTTGATTCCCCAAATGTTTCTCAATATTTCTTTTGAAGTACCTGGAAAAGTTCGTATGCCTGCGTCCCAGACCCTAATTCAATTGATCGTTTTTTCCAATTTATTGTTTCAAAAATGTCGAATTATTTCTGACTCTCAACGTAAACAGTTGTCTCTACTAAGGAATCTTACGGGAAAACAAACGTCAACTCCCTCCTGAATTCCTGGACATTCTGTTAGTTGAAATTTCAAGGAAATTCAGAAAAGTTATTTAGAAACGCAAATATAGATTTGTATGACCGAATAGTTTAGTTTGATAAGCTTTCCCCGAAGCCTAGGCAAAAATTTAACTTTTAATCCCACACGTGAGTTGCGCCCGAACGTGTTAGCATTTGTATTGCACCCGACCGAAGGTTCACTAAATATTCCTCCATCTCTATGCAGAATGATCCGATACAAACAGGCTTTCCATACTTGATAAATTATTCTCAAATACACCATTTTCTTACAGTAATGTGCAAAAATTTAAGACCGTTTTGTAAAATGCAAGAAATTTGAAATTTATACGAAAACTATATTCGAAATCAAATTGTGGAGAATCGTGTAACATACAATCGAGTACCATACACATTTTACCCTGGAGATTCAGTCATGAGGACATTTAGGGGACCGTCCACAAATTGAAGATGATGAAAATGATTTGGGCTCGCCTCGTTTCACAGGAAGCTGATAATGTTTTGAAACTTTCATCAATCGTTTTGCTTCTTAGTGCATATTGCTTACATGCATTTTCATAAAAATATCATGAATATTCGGGAAGATATAAAGGTTTCTTTAAAATAACCCAATTTTTTTTTCTTATTATTACATGGAGAGTTTTACGCCACATTTTTCGACACTTACAAAATACTCGAAAATATGTTAGAGAAACATTGTATAAAATTTGAAGTAAATAGCTCGAATATTTGTGGAAATGAGTACTTGTAGTAAATACTTTTATACTTTTTAACTGCGCATGTTCGAAACATAGTATAATTTTTCTTTCATAATGTCGAAGCCAGATATTTCAGGCAGCTTATATAAAAATTTCAGTTGAATACCATTAATATTTAGAAAGTTGTAGGCTTTGAAGCCAGCAGAATTTCTGTTATTCTCTAAGGGAAACAAAATGATAAGGGGTTTCCAAAAATCAATATTTTTAAAACTTGAATCTTCGAACAGCAATATTGATTTTTTTAAGACCTAACCCCGCTCTCATGTGTTAAATTCAAAATTACAACAAATTTAATGAAAGATTGGCAATATAACTGGGAAAACTATGACTCAGATTCGGGAAAGAGGGCCATGAGTTTCGTGCCCTGCGTAAATAAAAAATTACTGGTCCACAACAAATGCTTAGTTTACTTTTTAACGGTACACGGTCCATTCCCCTGTTACCTACACAGACTCAAAAAACTAAACTCACCACTTTGCCCTTGTGGTCGACCTGGTGACGCGGATCTCTACGTTTTTCATTGCCCGCTGACTATGGAGCATCATCTTAAAGAACCCGCACTGAATCATCGGGTAGAGTGGTTCAAAAATTTATTGAAAAATAGGGAGTGCATTTTACGACTTGAAAAGATCTTCAGATTCTGTGGGGACATGTGCAATAGGCTTAATCAGTACTGAATTTTGGACTTGAAACTCGGTGTCATTCTATTACTCGGTTAACTGTTCTCGAGTTTTCGAAGGTTTTAGGAATTGTTTTGGTTTCTTTTGAATTATTATCTTGTCCATTGTAAAGTTTTTAGATCTCTTGTGTGCTTCTGTGCAGTTTTTGTAATGCATATTGTCTCTCTATTTTTGTTTGTAACCGTTTGGTTTTAAATGCTATTGATTTTAATTTGGTTATATTTTGTATGTGTTTTATGTTTTTAATATTAATTTTTTTACGTCTTTGCTCTTTGAGTTTTTCATTTTTGTGTTTTTGCTCTTAATCTTTTTGTGTTTTCTGTTTTTAATGTTAAGCTTTTTGTGTTTTTGTCCTTTGGGGTTTTGCGTTTTGCTCTTAATCTTTTTGTATATTGTGTTTTAAATGTTAAGCTTTTTGTGTTTTTGCTCTTTTCTTTTTGTGCTTTGTGTTTTTTCTCTTTATTTATTTTTTTTTGAGTTCACTGTTGTAAGCGATGATTTTTAAATTGTTATGCTCACCCCTTGGGATTCTTTGTAACCTCCTTTTTAATGTGGTTCATTTCTTTTGTTTTATGTTTCCCCTCCGGCCTGTGGAAGGCCTTACACCCTCTTGGGTAGGCTGGGCCGGAGCAGACTGTAAATAAAATATTGAATTTTATGAAATTTGAATATCCCAATTACTCATTTGAACTTATGAATTAAATATTGTAATTCGACGATTAATACTCGAAGATTCAAGATTAAAATTATTGATTTTTGGAAACCTCTCATCATTTTGTTTCTCTTAGAGAATAACAGAAATTCTGCTGTTTGCAATGCTTGTAACTTATCTTAATGGTATCAACTGGAATTTTAATATAAGTTGCCTGAAATATCCGGCTTCGGTGTTATGAAAGAAAATTTACGCTAATTTTCGCGCGTGCGCAGTTAAAAAGTATTTACTACAAATACTCATATTTCCACAAATATTCGAGCTATTTACTTCAAATTTTAATACAATGTTTCTCTAACATATTTTCGAGTATTTTGTAAGTGTCGAAAAATGTGGCGTAAAACTCTCCATGTAATAATAAGAAAAAAAACAAAAAATTTGGGTTGTTTTAAAGAAACCTTTATATCTTCCCGAATATTCACGATATTTTTATGAAAATGCATGTAAGCAATATGCATAAGAAGCAAAACGATTGATGAAAGTTTCAAAACATTATCAGTTTCTTGTGAAACGGGGCGAGCCGAAATCATTTTCGTCATCATCAATTTGTGGACGGTCCCCTAAATGTCCTCGTGACTGAATCTTCAGTGTAAAATGTGCACGATATTCGATTGTATGTTACAAGATTCTCCACAATTGATTTCGAATTATACTTTTCGTATAAATTGCAAATTCTTCCATTTTACAAAACGGTCTTAAATTTTTGCGCATCACTGTACACGCCTGCTTATTCTAACCAAATTTCTTTCAAAATTAATTTTAGAGTGAGGATTTTACAAAATGTTTCTTATCACACATTTGCTACATTCGTTCTCTTATAATAACATTTTAAGGCATTGGACTGAATTAGTTCCACTCGGATTATAGGATGAAAGACTTGGTTTAATTTACTTTCAAAACTAAATTTGAATTGATTTTAAAGCAAAATAAATTAGTCTTCCTATTAAAGAAAACTGAATTCCTTTACAGATCAAAATTGTATAACATACGCTTTAATTATTAACCTGCTTTAATTAATTATCAATTTGTTATTTTTGTTTCATTATATCTTACCACAAACTAAACTATTTTCAGATATGTTTTAGTAAGAACTTCCACATAGAATTGTACTTAAAACAGTTCACTTTAGCACAAATTCAATTTCCTCAGCTTGTAAAAGACAGTGCCTACTAACTCAATGGACAGTTTATGTTGATTGCTAAGCAGTTTCCTTTGAATGTATCAACATCTTTATTTGAATATAAAAGTAAAATGATAAAATGTTAAGTTTCACCAAGACTTTTTAATTAAAATATCTTTATTGTTCAAACTCAACAAAACTGCTTGTTTTAAATTTCCTTAAACGCCACTTGGTAAAAAAAAATTTCAGAATTTTTTTAACTGCCAGATTAATGCATATTAATGTGCAAAATTCAGTATTTCTTTTACATGAATATTTGAATAATGTGGATAATAATTCATAACGTTCTGTAAAGATTCAAATCATTAACATTAAATATAGAAAATCTATGAAATAAAAATTCTTTGGATTTTAATAAATATTACGGTTGGTATAAAAAAATTACAATGAATACAACTTTCCTGCGAATGATAAACTATTAAAATATTTTTTGCTGCTTTTCCTCATAGAGTGCACTATATGTCAAGATCTCTATCATGATATTATTCATGAAATGTGACTTTTTTAATGACTTGAGAAATTCACCCCGTCATTGCTAGTGGGAGTTACCAAATATTTAAATGAACGATCAACTCAGTTGAGTAATTAACAAACCTCAAAGAAAAATAAAATGCATTCATATACAGTACTTAACTTTCTGTTCTAAAACAGTTTGGCACTCTGTCTTGTATTATATATAGTGTTCAATATCTATCAAAATATTTCTTTTAGTTTAATCGTAATTCTTTCCCATCTCTTAATTGATGTTTATTCGTCATAATTTTTATTTAAGAATACTTTATACAGTCCTGCCTGACTATATAGATTTCTATTTAGCTGAGAATGATGACGAAGTTTAGCATAGATGATTAACTAGAGCATAATAACTTGATTTTAAGGAACTTTTTTAATAGTTTCATAGCAGAAAAAATTGTTTGCGCCATCAAGTTGGAATGCATAAAAAGCTTACCATACAAGACAAAGCTGTAAAATATGAAAACTGTACACAAAGCTATAATAAAAAATCTCATGTTATCTAATCGTCTTTTAAACACACAGTTCACAGTGTCCGATACGTTGATCGGGGTCAAAAGATTCGTCCAAGGATTTCCGTGGTAACTTCCCAGCACAAAAACAGATTCCACCACAAATACTTTGATGTAGACTAAAAAGTAGACCGTGAAAAACATCCGAACGGAAATGCCAATGAGAATGAGCGTCTGGAAATCCAGGGGAATCCTGAGCGGAGTGAAATAGTATTGAAAAGTCATTTCGATCACTGGTAAGAAGTTGAGCCCTCCGAGGAAGAGTCCGATGAACCATGTACGCAGCCGATGATCGGTCGAGTCAGTCAGGTAGCATAGACAGCCGAGTCCGATTAAGACGGTGCCACCGAAAAATCCGTGAAGAGCTTCCGAAAGCAACAAGAGGTTCCGAGAGGCAGTGGGGATGTATAAAAGAACGAGCATCAGAATGTCCCCTAGAAAAGACCCCACAAAGGGAAGGGATAAAAGGGCTTTCCTGCCATGCTTGTCACTCCAAGCTGCTAGAAAAATGCACGGGAAAACTGAAACAGCATTGTTTATGATTAAAGACTTGAAGAGGTAATTCGACACATTTTCGTCTCGGAAGTAAACATCTGTGGAATTCAGCAAACCTGTTGAATTGTCACATATTCTGGTTCTCCGACAAGTGTCATACACAATAAAAAGTCGAAAAATCTGGAACTTTAGCTTCTGAAGAACAGCAAATACTAAAGTTGATCCAATAACACCAAATTTTTGATAAACTACCATTTTAGAGTCATCACTCACCACCTAAAAAAGAATAAAAAATACGAGAGGGAAATTGGTATATATTAATTACTTAGCAAGAAAATGTTAATGCATTGTTCATTAAAACTTTACAGCAATTAACTTATGAATACAATACGGATATATTACAACAATTTCTTTTCTATTGAGATATTTCAATGGAAGTAGGCTATTTAGTGTTTTAATAGTCGATTTTTTTTATTTTGTTCAATTTTATTCATTATGCAATCACGACCGATTCATAAGTTTCCTAGCAGTATTGATAAGCAAATTGTCACCTTTGGGTTACTTAGCACTGAGGAAGAGGTAAGAAGCTTGTCTACTAAGAAACGCTTCTTGTCTCGCGAAATTTGCTGCTAAATAAGAAAATCTTCATCTCTTATGGTTACAGATTCGTGCTTCCAAATTATTTGGAAATCCCATTCTCGTTTGAAATATCTTCCAGCGCGTATCCAGAGCATATTAGAAGTCACTTGGGAGTGGTAAACTAAGCTGAAGATTCATGCAACAGCCATTCACCAACGATTAAACCATGCAAACTTCCTTTCCTGTTCTTATATTTATCTGTTTGCATTGTGTTCCGTGTGTTATGCGAGTTTTGTTTTGCGACTGTACTCATCGTTTTTAAGTCCAGATGCTTGAATCTGCAAAGAGAGGATAAATACATAGAGAATGATTCGATTATTTTTTTCACATTTCTTCCTATTCATAGATATTTTAAAAAAAACTGCCTTAGACTTGCGCTAACATCCATCCCAAACTGACCAAGGGCGATTGATGCTCTAGGAACAGGAATGTGACGTGGCATGATAGTATTTTCCCCAGAAAAACAACTCAGCAAGAAAAATTTAATCAGTTTCAATCAATGAACAATTAGAAAATGAAGGCATTTTTTCTCTCTTCTGAAGATTGAAAAGAGATTAAAATAATGCGATTAATTAACATGTCCTTAAATATTCCCCGAAATAAATCCGTTATCACTGCTTTTTATCTTTCTGATAATTTTCATTGTCATAAAAGTTTTCAGTTCTCGAGTCATTTTTTTAAAAGCTACCTTATCATCTCTTTGTTTGATTCTATTTCATCCATAAGGTCAAATCGAAGTCGAGTACTATCATTTTAAAGATAAATATATATAAAAAATACAAATGATGATTTTTGATGGCTTTCTTTTTGAACGATTTGACCTTCACAAAACTCCTGTTGTCACAAGAAGCAAAAACTATGAAAAAAATCTTGTAGATATTAATTTCACTAACTGCTGATAATTTTTTTCAACGTTTTGAGTTTTACATTATTTTTATTAGTTACAAATTTTTAGTTTATTTTAAAAACAACTTGTGAGCGTTATCTCTTCTGATAGACGAACGGTATCATTTTTAAAAATCTTTAGTTCTAAACATCAATAGCTATTCTCAATTTTAACACTAAACGCGCCTTGACTGTTTGTAAACTTTTCTTTAGAAAATTCGCATAAAATGTTATCGCTTTTTCACACTTGACTTAATGACTTTTTCTATTAAATATATACAATTAATTTTTCATTTTTCTTTGTTAATTCTGATGAACACTTCTAGTCTACTGCTATTAACCACGACAGGCCAGGAGCAAAATTTATTGACTTATAAGGTGATCGGATCAGAAAATACGATGTTCATGTACATACCGCACGTATTTCTGTCTATGATTTCGAACATCTAGTCCGAAGCATGGTAGGATAATAATGTTTTAGGCTTGATTCGTCAGTCTTGTGTTCGTCAACATCGGCAAAAGCAAGCGTAACGATTTTTGTCTGTCTGAAAACGATAACTTTGTAGAAATGGATCAAATAAATTTTTGTTGAATTATTACCTTAAAGTTACTTTGTTTAATACTTCCTGACTAGAATCAATATTTCTCCATTCAATCAGGAAAAATAGAGTCTTTATATAAAAACCGGTCATTTGGCCGATTGCGGTACAAATAAGTATATATTAAGTTTCGGTATGTTTAATGTTAAGGAAACTGAAAACCTCTCCTTCTTTGTTTGATGTTTTATGGCACAAAAGCCATGGATAGCTGAAAACTCTCTGCAAAAATTGATTTATATTAACCATTCTCATGTTCCTTTTATAACATTTAACCTTTTATACTCTAGGGGAACAATTGGCCAGGAGCTACAAATGGAGAGGACAGCAATGTTATATGTCCAGGACCAAAGATTGCAGAAATGCCCCTATTATCAGGGCGTTTCTGAAAAAGATTTGTGATTTCATGAAACTTTTAGTCGCTTATTTTCTCAATTATTTTAGGCTTCGAAACGAAATCTTAAACCGTAAGTGAAACATAAGGAATAATAAGAATAAAAAGTTTTGAAAACGAATGATAATATTTGAAATTCTAATCAGAAACTGACAAAAAAGGAAATGTTGTTAACAAATTCATATGTAAGACTTCAAGATATTTGTCTAAAAGCAATCCAGAGCTTTTTATGCTAAGTTTTTAAAGTCTTTAAGCGCAGCACTCATATTTCCCAATTTGTTGCTCCAGTAGGAAATGTACCTCTAAGAGTAAGAAATCCTAACTTATGCAAAGCAGTTCAATCATTCACTAAACGAAATGAAGAAACCTGGTACGTAACAAGGATTGGATGAACTTCCTGGTGCAAGATCCGGAAACAGAAGAAACTACGCTTCAAAATTTATTGACCATAATTAAAAACTGAAATTAAATCGTAGAAAGTAGCACACAAACGAATGAATTGTATATAAAAGAATCATTTTACAATAAAAGGTAAAATACAGAGAGCCAAATTTCATGAACGACCCCAGCATCTTTAAGATACAAGAAAAGATTCAGATAAGGTTTTTCCCCCAATAAAAAAGTTTCAGTTACTGGGATGAAAAAGTTTGAAACGAAATCTAGTAAAAGCTACGCACTCTATTGAAATATGATGAACTGTGAAACGATCTTCCACAGTGACTGCAGACTCTGCGAAGAATAAATGTTCGTGAAAAGTCAGACAAGCGTGACCAATACATATGTGGAACAAAATGACATCTCATTACTAAAAAAGTTAATTTGGACAACTCCAGTCGAATTGAATGAAGCTTGTTGTTTGCCTCAGTGTCCCGTTTAGCTTGCCATTGGCGGAAACACCAATGACTTATGGCCACTGGCGAATCTAGGATTCCGGTCTGGGGGGGGGGGCGGAGTTCATAAAAACTTTGTATCGTCGTGATGAATGACAAACCTCAAAGCGAAACACTTTAACTTTACAGACTTTACTCTCCTGACAATAAGAATCATAAAGAACAATACAATACTTTCGATAATTTAATAAAAATTATAATGAAATAACTAACCAACAAGTAATAAGTAATATAAAAAAAAATTAAGTCAATTCCTACTATGTATGAAATTATTAAATGTATTTGAACTTGAGTGGTAGTTTTCGAGATATAATAAAAACTTAATGCGCATGCGCAAAGATATGGCAAAAATATGGGGGTACTTCGATGATCCCATGGGCCATCCATATACCCAAGAACCAAGTCTGTAATGTTAATAGTTTTCGAGATATAATGAAAAACGTACTGCGCATGCGTCATGCAAAATATGAAATGACAGACAAACGGGCAAATATACAGACAAGAAAGCGAATTAATATTGCATTGTCATCTAGTTCTGATCTATGTTTAAAGTTTCAAGTCTCCAACTCATCGGGAAGTTAGTTTAAAATCGATTGCAAAATTTGAACAAGATATATAAATTTAGGGAGAGTGTGAACTAATAGTAGGAATTGAAAAAGTGTCTTCGACCGCATCAAAGCTACAAGTACGAGTAGAATGACTACAAAAAAAGAAAATTTTCGAGCCTGTCAAGCCAGAAAGTAATGTTGAAATGTTTTTATTATTTTTTAGAAAGAGGGAAATTAAGAAAATAAGTTATATTAATGTTAAATAAAATCAAGAATTCTGGCTTGGCTCTGGGGGGGGCTGTAGCCCGATAGCCCCCCCCCGTGGATTCGCCACTGCTGATGGCTATTCGTATGTCTACATAAAAATGTTGAGGCAAAAATTCACTAACACAGTTGCATCTACCAATTTATTTCCTGCAATGCCAAAAAGATCCAAAAAAGACTGAAACGTTCTTCAAACGCATATGAAGATAGATGTTCTTAGAGACAGTAGGTGAAGAGTTTAAACATTGCAGAGCATGCATGGAGCCCGTATATATTATAGATTTACGAATGACTTGACAGATTACAGACAGAATCGGAGGGGAAAGTGCAACGCAAAAGTGTAGCTAATGACTTTTCCAACACTTTTGCACTGCGGAAGGTACGTGTGCAGTGCCCAAGAGCAATGCTTCAAGCCGCTAATCACTTCTTCGATATTTGCCGCTGATTATTTGTCCGACACCAATCGGATGTGTGCACCGGGTCTAAAATGTGAAGTTTCGTCCAAATCTTTTGATGATAACAACTATTTCTCTTTGTATAGAGAAATAACAAATATCAAATAAAAGAAATCTTGATGCTTTACGATGTTTGCGTCTACAAGATTTTGTTCAACTCAAGAATTGCACAAAATATAGCAGTCTACATTTCTAATACTTTCCGTTTATGATTACATTTAAAGTTGTGGTTCCGAGGCGCTCTGACTTGGATGCTAGTGTTGGGGGATTTGTGGGAAAGCAAGTTTAGTTTAGCTATATTAACGTCCCGTTTTGAAGCAACACAAGGGCTATTTTGTGACGGATCTCCTCATTTTGAACCGCGGTCAGATGACGAGGACGACACCTGAGCTGGCCCCCCCCCCTCTCCAAACTTCGGGTTTTGAACCTGGAACCCTCCGGCCCCAAAGCCGAGACCTCACCACTAGACCACCGCGGCCTGGGAAAGTAGGAGATCACTTCTCAATAGAATCATTTGTAACATTTGAAATATAGAATTATTTTACCTAGGAATGGAAACCGCAAAATAAAATGTCAACAACTAAACAACAGTCATTAATTAACAGTTATCTTATTTTGGAACAAACATTAACATAATGCGTGAATACTGTTGTTCAACACATGAATAGAAAGAAAATGTTAAAGAATGATTTCTTTAAAATTGTTGTTAATTTCAAATTATACTAACATGAAGCAATTTCAACTTAAAAATCATGACATGAGTAAATGAAACGGAAAATAACACGGGTATTCAGAATGAACACACAAAATGCATTTAAATGTTTGCAACCTTAAGCTTTTCAACCCCTTCCCGCAGTGGCTCACTTTTTTATTCATTTAAAGGAGGGTAAGACAAAGATCGCGCTGTTTTAAGGAGGCATCTTACAGTCTTTTCTTATTTATTTCTCGTAAAAAAAATATAAAAAATAAAAGCATTCTGGTTTCACTACACCCCGGATTTGAGATAAAAATTTGCAAAAAAATATTCATTACAAAAATTTTCAGAAAAACCCGATTTGATTTCCTCCGTTCTTAAAGAAGTTGTAAAATTCATTGCACATGCATTTTTACAATAATACGCGAGTTTATTCAGCTCTCACAAACGGCGTTATTTTCAGATGTAATAAAGAGTTCGATGTTGAAGCTGCGCGATATTCGGCAGAAACAACATTCAGTTTTATTTATTTTAAAGAATGAGTTGAGTCTTTGACTGAAAACGAAATATTCAGATGAATGATTTCCGAAGTGAACATTTTATTGAAGCCTGAAGAATATTTTGATTATACCCTTTCATAAGGCGCTCCTGTCATTTTGAGACATTTTTCATTATTAACACATTCACTGCTACCGACGCTCTGGCGTGCCCAGAACCTATAATCTAATTCGATTACACCTTTTCTAGTGTAGTTAAGAGATGGCAGAGGAAGGGGCATCGAGTTCGATAGATGGGTCGAATTTCAGGCGTGAAGAGTGGCAGCGAATGTGTTAAATGGGTAATAGAATCCTATTTGTACAAGAAAATTGCTGTTTGCTTCAGCAGAGCCGGCCCGAATAAAAGCGGGACCCGGTGCAATGTTGACTTGCGAGGCCTTGAAAAAATTTCGCCCCAAAAAATAATTTATTCCTTTTTGCTATTTATTACATTTCACAATTTGGTTAAGTAAAGACTAAAAAAATACATGAAAATAATAAGTAATTAAATTATTTTTATAAAGTTAATATTTTAATCACACAAAAAATCGTTAATAAATCAAACAAATATAATTGCTTCCTATATAAAATTTGGTGTTCATCTCACTAAAATAAGTTTACAATATGCGATTTTTGTTTCATTTTGTTGTAAGTTTTATAGCAAATTCGTTGATAATATGATTTAGATTTTTGGTTAATGCGGATTCGATATATAAAATGACTATGCAAATCAGTTGTTCGCCTCAAATGCTAGATCTCAAGTCATTTTTTATTACTTTTAATCTTGAAGATTTTTCTGCAGATGCGAGCGTTATTCGTAAGGTCAATATAATTTTAGAACAAAAGTAAAATTTGGATACAATTTAAATAAATTATTTTTAAATAAATATTGTGAGCTGGAAGGTAAAACTTGACGCCAAATTTTGATTTCGTTAAATAAATGAATGCAATTCATTTTCGTTTTGCGCAATCTGACAGCGGCGTAGGGCGAACTTTCGAACCCCCCCCCCCGGGCTCTCCCTGAATTCAAGCATTCCTTTCTAAATAAAAGATAAAATTCCTCCCATTATTTTTTGCAAACTCATGTTGTAGAAATGTGTCCTGTCTTCCTGATTTTATGAGGATATATTAAAAATTGTTCAGTTTGAAAACTTTCATTGCTAAAATTAAAATTATAAAATGCGAAAATAGGTTCAATTAGAGTTTCAAAACATGAAAGCTGAAGAAACTTAAAATAACTTTTAACTTTGCAGTCAATTGAAAGAGAAAATGCCCCCCCCCCCTTTCAATTTTTCTGTCGATTTACGATGTCAGCACATGCATTCAGTACTGAAATAAAATTTCATACTGTATGAATGGGATTTTCTTGTATTTTGGATTATAAAGTGAATTCTTAAAAGTTAAACTCATTATTTGTTCATATTTAAAAATAAGTTCAACTCATTATTTCTTCATATTAACAAACAATTATTCTTTCATATTCAAAAAAATAAAACTAAAAAAAGATAATCGACTAATCACAAACTTATTTACAATAATACACAACCTACTGATAGTTTCGGTTTTAGGATATTTATATTGAATCAATCTTCAAAATACTTCTTATATTTTAAAACTTATCCAAATAACTTTGATATGTAGTTTCCCAAAACAATAAAAGGTTCCAAATAAGTAACATTTTATAATGAAAAATGCCCAATGTAAAAGAGTAGAAAACATAAATTTTAGTTTGTGAATAAAAAAATGTTTTATCTGAAATGTATACAATAATAACAAATAGCAAAAATATTGAAATACAAAAACAAAAGAGGGGAAATACATTGTTTTATAAATTGATATCCTGTAATAATATTAAAATTTTCTCTTTGGAATTATAAAAGGAAAGCTTAATAAATAACTATGAAAAAAAGAGACAAAAATTAGCATACATGAAATCTGTCTGCAAGAACAAATGCAGAATATTTTATTTTGCTCTACGGCTGATACTCCGAATGCAAACGAACTGTTCAATGGGAAATTAAACTTCTGAGAAAATTCCTTGGGTTACCCGCCATGTTTCACACAATCCAATATTCAGATTCACTGCTATTGATTAAACTCTGAGGAATAGATGTAACAGACTACTTTTTAACAAGTACTTGCGATTAATTTATTGATGGTGGAAAACCACAATTTTGACAAGAAAAGCGAGAACCCCCTGTGAGATATATGCTTCATCATCACTTAGCAGTCCTGCTGAATACAAGGGGAACAAATGTGTTCAATTTAGAACTATATAAACAGAAATGCATTTCTCTAGGTGTTTCTTTAAGCTGCCCTGGGAAAGACTATTTATTGGCCATTAGGGGAACAGATGTGGATCCGCACACAAGTCCCTTACTCTGAAAGTAATAGTCTCGGGAACAAGGAATGTATTGAATGTTATCACCTGCAATTTATCTTCAAATGAGGGACATCCACTTTGGAGTGCCCCCTCCCCCCGCACCGAAAAGAGAGTGACCATATGATGCCTGGAGCAATCGAACCTGGTTTAGGACTGAACAATGCTACCACTTTTTACCTTTTGTTCTGCCCAAGAATCGGAAACATGTGGACCTCCAGGTAGCAAAGGGAATTGTTGTATTCTTATTCCTAGATCCACCAATTACTGTTTTTAACAGATCTTTGAAGGAAATTTTCAAAACCAGAAAAAAAAATTGCAATATATTTCTGTTTGGAAAAATTATTAATATTTTATGCCTTTTTTTTACAAAAAAGTTAATTGAAAGAATTTTTAAAAAGGATAAAAAAAATTTTAATGAATTTTGCAAAATCCGTCCGCGGCGCTGGGCCTTGTGCGTTCGCACCCTTCTCGGGCCGACCCTGTGAAAAGAACTGATGTACTCGAAAACTGAAATCAGAGAAATTTATCTGACGTTATGGCATCCATAATAAATGACATATTTAAATTGTTTTCATTTTAAGTGATATTTTTATCTTTTCAGTGTTAAGCTTTTTTCACCTTTACTTGACGTTTCAAATTATTTATGAGAAATCATATTAACCTTCCAGCGAACGCGTATCTGTATTGATTAGTTTTATATTAAACAAAGATTATATAAATAAAAATTACATTTAAATTCAAAAATAACGATATAATTGTGTAATACGATGCACAATAGAAGTATCTCCTGCATATGCGTGCCCGTTGGAAGGTTACACTTTAGTCCCTTGCTTATATTTTGAGTCAGAAGATTTTTTTTTAAGTTAATTTAGCTCAACATTTCGCTTGTTATGCAATAAATGTTATGGTCTTAAATTGATCACCACATAATATATACGTCAAAAGATATTAAAGTAAAACATTAAATAAGTTAAAAATACAGCAAAAAAACAGAAGTCTTACCTTTTGAAGCTGATAAAAATAAACACAAGTTTTAAAATCTCACCATCTTCAGATTAACTGAAAATACTATTATCACAAAAAATTCACTTGAAATGGAACACAATCTTGAAAAAGATCATCAGTCGGATCTGAAACGAACCATTTGTTGCCACACCAGTTTTGACAAACCTCTCCCATGCTGTTGTGGACGAAATCTTTAAAAAAACTCTTTGCTTATCGAGCTAAAGTGAATAAATCTCGACTCTTAGATAACAATGGATGATAGCATGACCGGAATGATCGTAAAACGATACTATAACTCAAAGATTAAATTTCACTTTGTTAGGCAAAAGCACCGGTATATTGGCAAGCTTGTTTTTCTCAGATGGAGAAAACACCGCCTTAATTCATTCAAAGGGATGCAGTTCTTTTACTTCGGGGTTTTTGTAAAATCAAAGTATTCAAAAATGAAAAATAGTTCATTCTTCCGACTGGTCTTCTTTTTATTATTATTATTTATTTATTTTTACTTTTTTTTGAAACTTACACATTCGGTTTTGTCCGAAAAATAATTACGATTCATTTGAGTGTCTGATTAAAATATTTACTTAGGATTCAACCTTATGTAATTATTTTGCTATGTCATTTTTATACTAATTTTGTTACGATTTTATTTCGATGCGTCGAGCACACATAACATATTACGATTGTTGTTTACTCAGAAAATAGTATTTTCCATTCAGTCTATTCAGTTTACACACAAAGTCGTTGGTTATTTGAAGAAAGCTCTCCTTAATGCCGCTTATAAGCTGTCAGTGGTATGGTTGCCATGTCAATTATTCATTGAAAAGGGGTAATAAAAATAATCCATCCATTAAACTGATGAAAATTTGTGCTTACTGAATTCTGAAAATCAAGTAATTCAATAACAGGTGGATTTCCATTTTTTTCTCCTAATTTTTTTGAAGAAAATTTTCTTTTAAGGTTTCACGCCTTTCATATGATCCGATTCACTTTTGTTTTGAATTCGGATGCATTTTCAATACTGAAATTTCAAAACCTTAAAAATTCGATTGAGAGAAATAAAGATCCCACGCATTTTACCTCCCATCACGATTACACATTTCGTCCAATGTCTCTAATGAGTGGGTTCCAAAAATGAAAATACAGTCAAATAGAAAATGAATTCACGTCTCAACCTCGTTAGTGCAAATGTATTCGATTACTGGAAATGAATGCTCAATTACTGGAATCCAATTGACTGACTTACAATGACGTCTCCCCTTTTCCGCGTTTTCAATGAAAATTTCGAAATCTTTGGCAGTTTATTGATTCCTGAAAGGAGTGAACCATTCATTCTGACAGTCAAAGAAGTGAGAGGTATGATCAAAGAATACACGGATCCAAATCGTAATCTTAAGCATAGAACTAACAATTTAAACATTAATAATGTGCATTTAACTGCTGAAATCAAATCAATTAGAATCATTAAATAGATTATTCATGTTGTGAAATGGAAGCTTGGAAAGGGCCTGATAACAGAAAGGCACAGCAATAGATCCATATCAATCCCTCGGTTTCGTCATTCAATGCGAACTTCGAATCTGTTTAGGTTTCTGTAGTTTAGACTTCACTGTTTCCGAGCTACTTTGCGAAAGAGTTCTTTTTTCTTTCAATGAATATGAATTTGGCTGAGCATATTCGCCTTAATATCGCAGACGAGAGTTGAACTCCGAATTGTTAATATTGATAGAGTTACCATCAGAAGTGATGTCAAATCAATGACGGATATCTATGAATGGGTGAAATCGAAAAAAATACCCGACACGTGAGCGGGCAATCCAACATCACCGCGAGGGTTCCCGACAACAGGTTGAAAGGCGCGCACACAATATCATTTTCACGACGGAGCAACCTCGAACCATGGGAAAGGGGCGAATCCACCTCGAATCATCCATCATCGCTTGTCATTCACTGGTGAGGAAAGTGTTTGGAAGCATTTAGGTTAGGTCTTTTATCTTCAGTTTCTTGCAGAAATAAAGGATGGGTGATGTAACAAAAGAAATGGCATGATTTAAAGAATTTTTGAACTTACACTTCTATTAATTGAATCGTCAGATTAGATTATCTAACAAAATTATTAAGAAAATCATAGTGAAGTTATTTATTTGTACTGTGTATTAAACAAGTAATTGCAATTAAATTATCGGTCAGTTAGCATTTTCCACTCTGTCTTTGGTGTTTTCCACAATATCTTCCAAAAATATTATCTAACAAAAATTATTTTTACACTATTCTAAATTTCAAAAAATTATCTTTTCACTGATACCAATTGAATTGTCGTGCAATTTTCCCCTTAATTTTAGCAAATTTTTTAAAAATATTTTTTTTATGATTTGCAGCAATACTTTTCATTGTTGTAATAAAATTCAAACTTATTTCATTGTACCATTAACTCCTTTAATCACGTTAACTTTTCCATTGTTAAAGCCTTTTTTGATACATTAACTCCTAAGTAGATTTTCACTTTCTCACAGTTTGATATTACGCACTTTTTTAAAATATGGCTCTGAACTGAAGTTCAAGCAGTGAGTTTTAGTTCATTTCATAAGTTTGGTGTAGTGAAATATTTTCTCGCATTAGTTTCAAATTGATTCTTTTTGTAATGTGATAGCGGAAAAATTTAATTTCGTTTTGCTTTTTAATTACAGATTTTAAGTTTCATTTTAATTTCGCAATCACTATAATACTGCTTTCTTTTCTCTTAGACATTTTGATTATGAAAAACTGAAAATTTGACCATGTGTAGACATTTAATTCAAAACACTTACGTTAAAATGCCTTACTTCGAAAGCAGTCGTAGAAAAAAGTAATTTATTTACGCATACCTTTCAGCTTTCATAAAATACATATTTTTCAATCTTATGAAACAAGTCCCTATATTTCGGGTTCTTCTGACCACTCCATAATTAGAAGAAAAGCGGCGGAAGAAAATTAACAAACACAAAACAAAATACACCTTGGTTTGCAGATATGACCTTGGAGGTTCGAAAGAGGTTCGTGGGGATCACTCGAACACGTCCCGAACTGCGAATCCCTTTTTGTTCGCCGGAAAACCAGCAGGATTACGTTCGCGACAAACCAAAAACCCCGTCCACACCTGCGAACCATTCGGTTCACCGGCGGATCTTCGGTGAAATCTGATTTCGAACCTCCGATCCTAGAGCAGAGATCTTACTACCAGGCAACTGCATCTGTGCTAAAAGAAGTTACCAGAGTGGTCCAGTTTTGCTTCCTAGCGAGACAAAAATCATAGCGTCGAAACAAAAAATACAGCAGAGCCTTGAAATTTTCATAGTTTAAAGTAAATGAACTTCAGTTGTATCTCATGAAATTTTATAACAATCGGTTGAATATTTCTTGATTTGTATTCATTTATTTAATACCTTTCCATTGTTCTCTATGGAGGAAAAAATTCCATAAATGTGGAAGGTTCTTGGAATTAATTATAAGTCATTTGATTCGCTAATTTGGTTAAATCGTATATTTATCTTTTTCGCATAAGGACGTTAAAACTTTTTTCAGGATTGAGTTTTGACATAAATCTTCTGGTGGACAGAACTTGAGGGATGTACAGGGTGGTCATAAATTATTGGACACATTTAAAAATTAATTAAAAAAATAATAATGTTACAACTACGGTTTTTTAAAAAATGATAGCGCATTTTAAGAAGTTTTTTTTTTCAGATAGGTAACGCGCCGGTACGGTGGTCTAGGTGGTCGTAAATTATTGGACATCTCCCAGTTTTGAGAGCCTTTATCTGTGAAACTATTAAAGTTAGAAGAAAAACAAAAACATATATTTGTAGGGAATTTTACGCTCTTTAATTTGTTGAATCAATTGTAATTCGAAAACTAAATAGGTTTCGAGATATTAAAAAAACTAAAAAAGGAAACCAGAAAACGCGCATCTGCTTCTGCTGATAGGTAGTCATTGCGTATGGAAATCTCTCGCTGTTTCAAATTTAGAGCGCCGTAATGGTACGCCACCTATCTGAAAAGAAACTTTTTTATTCGCTCTCTCATTTAAAAAAAAAACGCAGTTGTAACATTTTTAGTTTTATTAATTAATCTTTGAATTGGGTTCAAAAAATTTATGACGCCCTGTATATTGGGGGTCCATTCTGGTACCCCCGGTTGGGTTGGGAATTGGGTTGGGTTCCGTTGTTAACGTGTGGAACCCAACCCAACTGGGGGTACCAGAATAGACCCCTTTGAGACGTGTAAGAATTCTTTTCCTTCTTT
This sequence comes from Araneus ventricosus, assembly GCA_013235015.1. Taxonomy (NCBI): domain Eukaryota; kingdom Metazoa; phylum Arthropoda; class Arachnida; order Araneae; family Araneidae; genus Araneus; species Araneus ventricosus. The sequence continues at coordinate 156,593 of BGPR01000379.1, read as the reverse complement.
TCATCCCAACTGAAATCATTTTGAAACAAAACAAATTATGCTGTACACTGTTCACTCTTTCGGAATTACCCAAATCCTTCTGAAAGACTTTGTAGCATTATTACTTCAAAAGCGATTACCTTGGTTGCACGGAAGTGAAATGATGAGTTTCAAAAAAATTACGTATAAAAAGCAATTTTAGAACACTTCTATTTTTATAATTCTCATTGTATTGTATGTATTGCAGATAAAAGAATATCATGTACCTAAAAGCGCTTTTCTTCGCTTTAGTGATTAATTATGCTGCATCCGAACAAGTACCGTTTGTCCCTTGTAAAGGTACGCAAGTTCCTTTGTTGTCTAACCGTAGAATTTTGATTTTCGCTTGAATTGACTTTGGTTTTTATTCTAGGACAATCTGCGGTTTTGAGCGTTGCGATTACTCCATGCAACTCGAAGCAGATTGAAGGGTGGAAGACATGTCTGCTTCCACATGAATCTCGAGTCAGAGTAGAGGCTGCAGTTCTTGCACGTAAGTAATGTTTACCATGAAAGGTCGTTTCTGCTGCAATCTTTCGAATTTTATCCTCCTTTCAACGGTGTACGTTCTGTGGAAGTTGTATAGATTTGTTTGAAGGCTGCTATTTTTCTATTGTGAATCTTCAGTCCATTTCTATTCGAGCAGATTTTCACGAAACAGTTTAGATTCGTTTAGCCTTTCAGCAGGCGCGCGTATGCGGGAGACTTGTATCGTGCGTCGTTCTTTTATAAACTGAAGTGCAATTTGTATTTCTAGTCTTTTTTTTTTTTTTTAGAATAAAGCTAACAAATACAGATTACATAATAAAAGTTGCATTTATTTTTGTAAAACATCACGATATAAATATGCAACACGATAAAATATCTCCTGCATACGCCCGCCCGCTGGAAAGTTTAGCAAGTTTCAGTTCCCCTTGCGTCACTTCTGATTAAAGCTGAATAATCACGACAACACTGCTCTATTCCGTTTGGACCAACGACCGGTTTGTTTTCCACCCATTCAAGTCTATAGATTTAGATGGGTCATTCAAGGATGCTCCAAAGCTCACTACCGGCTGCACTATCCTACTCCTCCCGCCAGACCGACTTTCACCCTCCCCACACGGGGGATTTTCGCTTTTTGGAGAGAGCACCCTTCCCTTTTCGCCTCTAAGGATCGTATTTTTATGGCCGAATGGGATGAATGGAAATCCAACGAAGTTGGAATTGCAAACTCTCCCTCAGTCTACGCCAAATATCAACGGGATTTCACACTGACGAATGGGTTTGGCATCCTGTGGTCCAAAAAATGTGGAGTGGAACACTGGTTAATGTCCCGCCTGAAGGTGGGTGTTGGTCTCCTAATGGGATCCACTTTAATCGTGAACCAGTTACCGGTATATTGCAATCTCTTATGGTTTAAGTAGTGCAATTTCAGCCACCAAAGCATTCAAACTATTTTTCCGATTTAAATTGACATTGTTTAGGTTAGATATAGTAAATTATTTTCTTCCAAATAATTAATCTTGAAATGAGAATATCTGCAACTATACTCCTCACTGTATAAAATGCGGCAAGAAAGAAAAATTCCTTTTTGGCAAAATTTTTTAATGGTTTTATGGAGATCGAATTTTATGAACTCCTTCTAACTACGAGTTAAAGATTTTCCATGTAGATTCTTGGTCATTTTATGATTGTTTTGAATTATTAATGTGCGATTTAAACCATTTAACTGATCTGCCCGTGCATGCATCGCATTAAAGATTGGGTAAATTATAAGCGTTATAATTGGATACAACAATTACATGAAATCTATAAATTTCTCTAATCTTTTTCAGACGAATCAAAACGACGGCACTTTCCCAACATGAGTGTCATCTAATTGGATAGTAGAGGAAACGCAAGTGAAGTGGTTACATTTATCATTAAAATGTGCTTTCTTGTCTGATTCGCAATAATGCTATCAGCATCCACGAAAACTACTGCACTACAACCACTTCTGGTGTTGAATGGAACATTTGTTACCGGTGATTGCGGTATTTTATGGTTTAAATTTTTTGGAACGAGATGTTTGAAAACTTTTCTCGTACCTTTGAAATTTCGTCAACACTCGTAGAATGATTAACCCTTTGCGGACGGGTAACTTTTTGGAACACTCGGATCAGGTTGGCGCACTTTATACGCCATCCCATTTTTTCCAAATCTGAGCCTATTTAATTACATAAAACTTTATTTTTATGGTGTAATGAGTTTAGGGGTTTAAATGGACAGTATACACATTTGTGCCCGAATTTTAACCGCTATCCTCTTCGTTAACTGGATTTCCTACACCTCAATCTCGAAATCGGTAAACTGTGGCACACATTATACGCCGTACCTGTCCGCAAAGGGTTAAAATGGCTGTAATTCATCTTTCGTTATCTTTCTCTAGAAATTAAGTTAAATAACTCTGAAAGCAAAGATTCTCCGTGTTTAATAGATATTCTTAAAAGTTCAATGGCTAATTGTTTGCATGACCGAAGTTCACACTTTTAGGCAGTTCTTGAAAGCCATGCGATTTAAAGCGAGTTTGCCCATGCTATATGAATTTTATTTAAATGGAGACGAGATGTTTTTACTTCCATGCAGTGCACTTGAATGAAAACGATTTCTTGCTTTCATCCGTACTTGCAAAATTCTATTTTCAGCTAAAAACGTATCTATGCTTATCCCATTCGAGGATCTTGTGTCAGGGAAAGTCTCATCAAATCAAATCAAAAACGTATCTATTGACTTCATTTGTATTGGTTTATCCCATTTTGCGCAATGTTCTTCGTGTAGCTTCAAAACGGGACAATCGGAAATGGAACAAACCATCCTTGCACGATAAAATGAAGTGATTCTCGCTTCATATGAATTAATGGGGAAGATTTCTCCCGATTAAATGCAAGTTAATTGGGAGAAATCTTTTGGTTCAATCTGATCTCTTCATCACTGATAAGTTAGCCATGTTACTTTTCAAGCAATGCATATATAATTGCATCAAGCTCTTAAAAATTGCACCTTAACATATTATTTATCGAGTTATTTTTCAATTTTGCTAGTGAAAAATCGATTCTCACCAATTGGAACAAAATGGAATCGCTTGAAACAACTCTATGAAATTCCTGGGCCACTGTGGTGTGGCCGAGAGTAGAATTCCAAATCTGATTTCACAGCATATCCGCCGTGTACGTGCTTGGTGCTAGTTAAAAACTATTCTCTTTGCCGTAGTATGGAGAAGGAGGGGATGGCTAGTGGCACAAAATTATGGGGGTTTAGTTTCGAGAAGGGAAGTAATCTGCGAAAATCATTGTTTGAACTGTATAGCGAGTGTTTAAGATCAGTGGTTTTCTGAATGCGCATCGGAGCATTTCTGGAACATACTGACGTGCAACATGGTATGGGAACGTCGACGATAAAACGATAGAGAAGCTTGGGATTATTTTAGATTTTGTTTAGGAACTTCAATTTATCCTCTTCTACTAAAATATGGTTCATTTAGTTTAATGTTATATTTATCGCGATTGGAACCATCTCCTGTGTTCAGGCAACTGATTCTATTTTTATCGAATCGCGATGTAGAGATTCTGCAACGAAGAGTCGATAAGTACAAGTAACTGTAGGATAAATCGTTAAAAAACCATTTTCCTCCAAATTTGTATCCGTATTTCAAGTTGTTTTCCTCTAGCTTTCAGTGCTTCTCAACTGGAAGTTGTAGCAAGTGCCAATCTGAATGGCCACACGATTCCTCTTCCCAACTCCGGAAGCAACCCCTGCTTGGAGAACATAACGCCCGGGTGTCCTGTGAAAGAAGATAGGATGTACATATTTACATTCCACTTCGATGTACTCAAATATTATCCATCGGCAAGTATCTTCATTATCGTGACTTTCTTTCTGTGTGATCCTCAACTAGGGTCGAAACTCTAACCCAGGGTGCGAGGATGGCAAACAAATGAAGTAATGCACAGTGAGCATTTTAAAAGCAAGTTTTTAAATTATAACGATCTTAAACATTTATCTTTTTTTAAATAAAACCGAATAGCAAGGCATTTCTAGAATTTAAATAATTTTCTTCTGAAACTGGCGAATTTTAGTGGCATTCGCTTATTTATAATTGGTTCTTATAAAGCCAGTGTATTCAATGCAGCGAGTAAAAAGTTATAAAGTAGCTGTTTTTCTTCTCCGGGAAAATTCCAAACAACTGAAAGTTTAGTCTCCAAGCATTCGCACGACACTACATAAATGCCTAGAAACAATATTTCTACAGATAGTGTATATACTTTCGGTTGCAATAATTTTTACTCCATTTACAGAAGGTGGGTGTTGATTTTGTAGGATAATTTTATGGGTTCTGCCACTTCTCGATTTTGAACATCGCAGCCGGAACGGGTAGCAAATCCAGCTTCAAATGTATGTAATGACTTCCCCCCCCCCCCATTGCTTCTTAAGCGTATGAAGTCGTAGTGTAGCTAGAGAATTCTCGTAATGTAGACGCAATTACTTCCACAAATATGCATTCGAAGCGTTGATAGTTCGTAATGGTTTCTGTCGATGCAGTTTAAATCTATAAATGAGAATGGGGGGGGGGGTAATTTAAAGCTTTCTTGGATGTTCAGTTTAATTTGGCTGAAGAACTGAATCGCTTATAATCTATTGATTGTGCTTCAGAATATAAACTCCAGCATGAAATGTATAGTGGTTAACTTGAGGTAAAATTGGTTAACTTGACCCTCTAACCTGAACATCTTTTGAATATTCGTTTGCTTAACTACTGCACATGTACTTTAAAGACGGATATTCCGGTCGAGGGATTAAATAAACTGAAACAAAAGTTCTATAATTTCGAACTCTAAGACCGTAGACTTCATACACCAAACGTGTGACTAGATATAGTGGGCATTAAGCTCACGAGTCAAACGCGAGCTGTACAGTACGATAGTTTGGAGAACCGGTTGTGATTAATCATCCTGTGGTGTAATTTGGAACCATCTTTTCCAGCAACATTGTTTGGGTCCTAAAACATTCCCGCATCTGTAGTTTGTTCCGAGTCTAACTGATAACTCTCGCATTTATCATCAAGTTCAAAACTATAGCTTACAAATAGACTCTGGAACCATAAAACGCTAAACAAAGTCCAGAGCTATTCTTTGTAATTTTAAAATGAAACGTTGCTCTATTGCTCAGTTTCATGAATGGATATTTCCCAAACCAATAAACGAGTTCAGGCATCGCAAATTCTTTCATAAAGGAAAAGGTGTTAAATCATTTGTATGAATTTATTTTTCGCATTGATGTATTCAAACTCGCACAAATTATTTTTCGACAAAAGTTGAATATAGAAATGTCACTGGGTTCGCAATCCAAATGACGGAGCTTTGTGTTGAAACAGACTTGGTTCGGTATGATTCTTGTAGAAATCCTCCTTGAAACGTGTTAAATGTGGGGACAGGCTACACCTAGCCTGGGCAGAAAGCCGCCCCATACCCCTGTGCCTGCAACCATTAGTTACTGAACCAATTAAATGGACATGGGACACGTAGCCTGGACAAACGGTTTTTAATGGCCCACAACCATAAGCCAGACCATATATCGTTTCTAGTTTATTTTTGACCCAAGAGTCTAATTGCATTCTACACATTTTGTCTTGCGATGTTGAATCGAGAGTATTTAGGATTATTTACCGCATTTCTATTCGAACGATATTGAGATCCGTATCTATCAAGCTCTGTATCAAAAAGTACAAAACGAGATTTCTTGGATTACTGCAGCTTTGCAAGATCCACTCGAATATGCCAAACTTGCGGCTGGAACAGCTATATAATAAAGGTTAATAAGCATCGGTCCCTAAATCTTATTTTAACTGGACAAGATTATTAAAGTTTAGTTGAAATCGCATCGTAAAAATGTTTAATCATTGAATTTTAAATCGAAATGTTTTGAAGACAAAATTACCATCGTAGATATTTTTAAATGCAGAATCGGAACCTTGTTGTAACCAAATTGTGGTAATCGAAGTTCAATATGTTCTTGGATTTCAAGGCCGAATTCGATACAATTGAAGTATCTGAATTCGACAAATATTTGCTGGCTTGGTTCGAAAATGTTGAAGAAAAAAATAATTATAAATATTCGTGAAATTCTAGTGTTTGGAAGAAGTTATTTCCAGGGTATAAAAGGAAGTAAACTCTTCTATAGAATCCAGAATTGATATTTACCATAGGGAAGTTTTATAAAGTAAAAACTTCGAATAAAATTTGCAGTAGCTGGAAAAACGGCATCTGAACAGAGATGGCAAGTATCGGGTAGGAAACAATTGCCATTATATTTTTCTACTGTACTTGTCAAAAATGCCCGTTTCTATTCCAATAGTTCTTCCTTGCGAATTTCCTTATTTAGCCTTCACACTCCACAAAGATGGGATACATGAGAACTTGGGTAATAAATGCGAACTTTTTAGGATGAACCTTAAAATTCTTTAGGTCTGTATTCAGCAGCCTCTTGTGTAAATTCAATGAAGCAAATCTAGTCAATTGTCTAAATTTATGAAATTCGGATGTAATGGACTAGTGTTTAAAAAGACCGTATGCATATGGTGTGCTGTACCTAGATTTAAATAACATAAAAATTGACCTGTCGAGAAAAAGTAAGTTGTGTCGCGCAACTAAATCCGAAATTTCTTTTAATTGCTCGGTTTACTGTTACGCATACGTAGTTGAAAATCGTATGATCGTCTTGCGTGAATCGGACTTTAATCTCGATTCCAAAGGCAATTTTCATTGATTCTTGGTTTCATCAAATAGTAAATTAAGGTGGAGCTCGGATGAACTGCTGTGAGCAATCCATAAATCGGCAAGATGTAGTAAAACCGTGGAACTTGAAATACCCATTCGTATATTTGGTGCAGCGTGTGCCTGAAGTTGGCCTTAATTTGAAACTGCGATTTTGATATTATTCTAATGACAACCTCGCTTTGCACGCAGTTTCAGACTATGTTCAGTTTTCCAGATGTTACGTTCTGTAAAAAACACTATCCTCTATATGAATCGCTTGATTTTAAAGGGGACTTCTGGCATCGAGCGGAGAATAGCAAGATTGATGTTAAAATGGGTTTTCTGAGAAGTCTCCAACATCATCTAGAAACTTTGATGCTTTACTAAAATGTGGCTGTGAATGGCAAAAGCTGTGCTTTTACATCAAATGATGTATCCACCTTGATCATATTAAAAACAAAAATAAAAATGTAATTTCATCCAAGACCGCGGAAGTCTCGTTTCAAAATCAAGCGGTTCATACATTGCCAGCACTTGCAATGCATGTTCCTAGGTCTCGAAATTGGCAAATAATGGTTTATAGAACGCAAGATATTCTAGTGCAGCGATTTTTATCATGCATGGAGCATACTGTTGCTACTTTCGCTGGCAATGAATTGGCAGATGCCCATCTGAAACTCGTCCAGAGCAACTTGGAGCTAATTATTGCTTGAAGTTGCTTTAGTGTGAAACATACAGTGAAACTAGTCTCTTGCATTCCCAGACAGTTTCACTGTGCTTATTGTGTTTCTCGAAAATCTTTGATTGCTTACATTCAGAAGGTGGAAAGTGTCTCTGTTGCTTTTTGCAAAAAGTGTATTTCTCGTCTTTTAATTTTGCTTTTTCGAATGCTAAAATCATGTACAACACTTCTTCCCACTTTAGAAGTAAATAACACTACTAAATACATAAAATTTCGCCTTCAGAAAAAATTTGGTAACAAAGCATATTGCAATCGGAAAGCGAGATGAAATTGACATGGGAATTCTGGTGCCAGAAACTTGAAAATTTCATTGGGTTAGCGTTTCTCTAACGAGTACTTAAATTTGTACCATGGTATTATCCACAGGCGATGATTCGACTTTTAGGGATGAAGCGATAAATTGAATTAATATTCTGTTTTGCTGGGCGCCCTGCATCTGTCTCGTGATGCGAATTATTCCGAAATAAACTTATTTGCGCAGTCTTTTTGCTAATGTTCTTTACTAATTAAAGTTGCCATATCCTTTTCCAGGGAAGAATGCAGATTCTCTTTCTTGTCCGTGATAAGAAGTCGAAGCGAAACATCGGATGTGTGAAACTGCCTGTTGTCATTCGTGGCCACTAAACATTTAATAACCTGTCAAAGATTTATAAGGAAATGTTGTAATTAAAGAGTTTGTAATTGGAGTTTTTTCTGTTCATTTATTCACAATCTGTCTTTCTAGATCTAATGACAAGGCATTTACAATTAAACTTAAACTTCAACTGAAGTATGTGCAATAAAAAAATCTACGCGAATAATCCATCATAAAATTTTATCTTGCATACTTGTCAGTTTTCAATACAGGCTGTTAAACTAACCCGAATACAAGCATTTTTGTCACTGCACTAGGTAAAGGACTAGTTGTTTGTCCGATATTACTTTTGATACATTGGCTGTGCCTCGAAAAGCATATCCATTTTAATAAAATGCTGTGACAACCGCGAGGAGACGCTTTAATCAATGTAGCTCCAAAGTGACGCTATATGAGCATAATAGATTATCTGATCTCCAGCCAGAGGCGGCCCAGGTAATTTTACCAGCCGGGCAGGACAACAATTTGACACTCCCCCCAACCAACGTAATTATTTCCAACAAAAGTTTACTTAGAAATATGCAAGAAATATGCATGTTTTACCTGCAAACCTGACTTAATAAGACTATGGACAGAATTTTTTAACTTCAGATATTTTTAAAAATATAAATAAGTCTTACAGAAACTAAAATAATGTATTGAAAAAAAAAATTATTTTAAAAATGATTTTTTTACACAATATTATAAATTCTCTTCATTCTTGCCTTTTTATCTGCAAAATCTTTCATAATATTCCCTATCAATGTTCTGCAGAAGGTCCCGTTCAATTGATATGGTTGCCAAACCAACTAGTCGCTCCTGCGACATGCTAGATCGCAGATATATTTTAATCGGTGCCAGTTTCGAAAAACTTCTCTCGCCAGTAGCGATGGTTACTGGTGGCGTCGGAAAAATTCACTGCGTTACTGTAAACTGCGTTAGTTGTATAAGATACAGTTAATTCTTTAGTGGCTTTCTACCATTTTTTAATACGATACGGCCTTTTTGCTTAGTAATAATGTCGGGAAGGTCACAAACATTACTAAGTAGGAAAAATCTGAAAATTAAAAAATATTGACATGCGCCTTTTACGCTTAGGAGGGCAATATAGGCAGTGTAAGTTTTTGGGACCTCCACCCCAACTTCCAAAACCAGATAACTTTATTGATTTAAATTTAATATCTAAATAAGCAGTTTTTGAGCAACAAACAATATGACAAACTGAAATTTTAAATAAAATGGTTAAACTACAACTTTTTAACACAATTTAAGTATTCTAATACAAACTACCCCAGGACTGAAATTTGACTAATTGATCTGCTAATAAATTCGAAAATATTAAAGATATTCCAAGAATGTTCTGAATTTAAACGACACTGGATTTTAAGTTCAGTAAGTTCTAGAATACACTTCTTCTAAATCAAATGGAAGCCCTGAAAATAATTTTTAAAAAAATATCGGGGCCTCTCTAAAGTTGCAGGGCCCATAGGCAGTTGCCTATTTGATAATCCAGTCCTGACCATATACCTTGCTTATCGATGTGAAACGATTTATTACATTTTAAAGCCGTGTTACAATTTTTTTTTTAAATCGCAAACTTATCAAGGAAAAAAAATAAAATTTCTTTGAGAATAGTTTGTAATTTTACAAGTTTTCCTCTAATGTTTAGCACTTTCTAATGATTGGAAAAATGTATGGGAACTTTATACGTACAAATTTAATTTTTCAAAAACAGTTTAAATATTATTTCAAGCGTAATCAATGGTTAAGTTAAAATCCAACAAAAGTTGCCACTCTCGGTACTGTTGTCTGTATTTTCGGTTTGCAAACTAGTTTTGGCGTCTTCTTTATTGATAGATTCTTCTGTCATTTAAGACGTACAAATATTCTACTGCTTCTGGTTCAAGTAATTGTAACTTTGCATGCTCTCCCACTTGGTCCTTGTAAACGAGTTAACTTGTTAAGGTATGTGCCTACCCTAAAATCGACGTTTTTATGAAAATTTTCGAAATTTATTTTGTATTAAAGCCCATACATTTAGGATTCCAGAAATGGTTTACTTTAGTTTCTTCGATAGTTAGAAGCAAAGTTATTGCCTAAATTATGAACTAGAAGTGAAATTTTCGAAACCGAAACTAAGCCATAGAAATGCAAAAAACACATCTAAACAGCTATTTCTTTACTCTTAGACAATGTGAACGTACAATTTACTTTTTAAATATAGATTTAAGTTTTATTTATTTTTTATTATTGTTCTAGGCGTATCTGGCAACTGTTTCTCTAGTTACGGAATATTTTACCTTAAGAAAATTTCGCTCACTCCAAACACTGTTATTAGGTAGTAAAATAGAAGTTTAATTATACAATTCAGGCGATATGAGGCTGATGACTGTATTTAACCATCTTAATGTCAAACTTGAACCAGAAATTATTTAAAAAAACTACATAGAAATTGATATTGAGAGAATCAAGAAATCGAAGCGACAAGTCGAACCAAAAACAAAATTATCAAGAAAAAATTTAAAGCTAAATTTAAATCAAAATTAATTAAAAATTAAGTCAAAGAAGGCTTAACTTACAAATACTGTGAATTTTAAGTTGTTAAAATATGTATATAATTTTTTGTGCGACTTGAAAATCTTCATTTGCGTTTTCTGAAAAATAGCCATTTTCATTTTTTTGGATTACGAAAAATCTCATTTCTTAAAGTTTTTAAGATATTCAAATAAAATTTAATCACAGTGTTCTATACATCTCTAGGTATGTTATGAACCTCAAATATAGCTTAAATTGCATAATTATTTATTTTAGAGCTGTTTTTATTTGAAAAAGTGATAGTTTTTTTTTGTGAAAAGCTGTTGCGTACACAAACTTTGGTATATCTCAGTAACTTTAAGAGGTACTCTAAATATTCTGCTTCATAACACAGGTAAATGTATACTAAATATATTATTGAAAGAAAAAGGGAACTACATGCATTAGAATTTGTTATAGGAAGTTTGGCGTAAACGTCAATTTTTACTAAATTTTGACCAAAAATGGTCAAAATTTGGAAAATTAAAAAATTAGTTCATTAAAATGGCATTTGAATCAACAGTTTTATACACCATTATAACTGAAAACATAAGTGTTGAATAATAATTTCCTTTTTTTTTCAAAAAAAGTTCTCCGAAGGTAGGCACATACCTAGTGCTTTTTCGTATAATTTACAATATTAGTATTGTCAATATCGAAAAAATAGATATTTAATTCTGAAAATTTTAAAATAACACTCCAGAATGATAACAAAGTTAGCTGTGGTGTTGAATTCACATGAGCTTCTTGTTCTTGGTTCGAACAATAAGTAATATTGTCGTTCTCAACGTTTTCTGAAGTTAAAGATCGGCCTTCAACTGTTGTTGACAGACTTTCTTTGGATTCAATATTTTCTATTTTGATGATTTTTTTCAAAATAGACACCTGCTTTTCGTTTTCTGCTGCTATCCGTGCCTTTCTTTTCCTGTGAAACGTACCTGATTTTTTTTTTCAGACGTTTTAGCGAAATACACAGCACTTATAGGTATAAAGTTTTCACAATTTAAATTTGCTGTTCAGAATAAAAATAAAGCGTGACATTCACAGGTTTTTCTTTCAACAGTGTGACAAAACGTTTCGTCAAAGTAAGAATCCGATGAGAAATGTTGTAGACCAGGGGAAAAGTTGCATTTTCAACCGGTTTAATATTTTTTCTGCCCACTATGCCATAAAACTGAAATACAATAGTCGGTGAGGGGGAACGAGCCTCTCGGAGCAAAGGAAAAACCAAGAAATGAGGAAGGGGGTGTGGGTGGCAGTCATTCTATGGAAATTAGGGCAGGAAGGGCTCGTTTTGAAAGCGGGGTGAGGTGGGGGCACAGTCGACTGGACCGTACCTATGGTCAATCCGATCTCCTAGGATCGGGTTGCTCGTGAGTGCAGTCTGCTCAGTCCGACCTGTGAATGACCCACCAAATTTTATGGCCTGATGTTCGTGGAACAGATTTTGAGACCCCTCCAGGGTCTAGAGGCTTGAACTGAGAGCCTGTACGAAAAACTGGAGAGGGGGCGCCAAAATGAAAGAAAAAATTTGCCATGTTCGCCAGAGCTCTCATGTCAATTAAACCATTTTTTCTCCCCTTTATATTCCAGCTTTGGCGCCACGGGCAGTTGCCCGGTTTGCCCGGGCTTCGGGCCGCCTCTGTCTCCAGCAGTTTACTCCATGATAACGTGTTCATGTTTAAGCAAAGAAATGCAAGAATGAGAGTGGCTTGATTTTTTTTTTTACATGGTTCTTGGTTTACATGGTTTTTGATTCATTGGTTTACATGGAATAAAAGAATGGGGAAAACTCTTTTCAGGTTTTGAATGCCGCCTCAAGCTTGATGTACCTGATATATGACGATGTCGGGATTCTTTAAAGCTTTTTTACCAGTCTGTTGTATGAACCTGTTTAGGTTGGAAAAACTCTGGTTACATCGGCAATCTAGCTTGATCATGTATACGGTTAAAACGGAATCGGTTGCATTTTTGACTTTCCACAAAAATTCGCGATTAAAATATGTAAGCTACTGCATTCCTGTTTCAAAAGCGTTATTTTTAAAAGTATAAACTGATTTCCCCTTCAAATAAACTTTTCTTTGGTACAATATAACGAACTGAAACGAACAGAGTGGTATTAACAGGACAGTCTTGACAAATTTCAGCACTCTGGGCTAGAATAATTTTGCGCCCCATCAGAAGCTATGTGCCAAAACATTGGCCAAACGAGGGCGCTCTTGCGCGCGCCTCAGCACCTCCAATGTAAAAATAATAGTTGTTATAATTTTGTATCGTTAACGAATGCCGCGTCGCGGCAATAATGTCTATCATTAAAACTATCATCAAAATGCACCGACATGAGTATTCTTTCGTCGTGGTTGTTTTATGCTACAAAAATCCCTTAGAATTACAGATTAATATCGTCTAATCGCCACATTATGGTGCATTACGGCGGAAATTTGGAATCTTCGTAAATCACTAAACAAACATTGTTTCCTCCATTTTTTTCGCTGCATAGTGGGGCGAGTAGTTTCGTTTCGCATACTTTGGCAGTCAAATGACTGAAATTTTGAATTCGTTATTCGTCTAGCTTCTTATTTGCTCATATTTGATTTAGTTTATTCATGAGTGTCGGTGTTTGAAAAGTTGATATAGTTCGTTTTCGTTGATTTCGAGAGGTAGTTTTATGTGTTTAATGTAGGCAGAATGTTATATTGGATTACTGTTTTGAAGGTGTTGAAAATTGTACTAGATTGCATTTAGAATTAGTATTATCATTTGAATATTCGTTTTGCAATTAGTGCTTTGGTTTTAAAATGGAGGCGGCAAATTAGGCGTTATTAGAAAAAACGAAAATGACCCGATCTGTTACGAGGTCTATTGTGACAAAACAAACTAATCAATTGGAATCCGAAATAAACAATTCAGCCGATAAAACAATATATATGCTATATATGCAATTAATTTCTAAATTTTTTGGAGCTAGTTAAACTCGATAAGGAAATTGAGGGTTTAATAGATATTAATAGTCTGGAAGACGAAATCTTAACTCGCGAAGAATACAGAGATAAATTTATAATTAGGAAAACCCGCGCTGAGCGTTACATAGAATCAGTTTCGAGCATTGCTATTCAAAATTCGGCAGAAACGCAACTGCAAAACGTAACACTTCCTTTAAATATTTCTGTTAGTTCTGTTTTAACAAATCAACCGCTTTTGCCTAAACTTACGTTAGAATCTTTCTCAGGTAAGGATATCGGTGGTTTTCCCAGTTTTTTTGATAGATTTAAATCCACAGTGTATGAAAATTCGAGTTTAAATGATGTGGACAAATTTTCCCATTTAAAATCGGTTGTCACATCTGATGCAGAATTGGCAATACGAGGTTTAACACTAACACCGGAAAATTATGTCAAAGCAGTTAAAATTCTAGAAGATAGATTCGGACGTCAGGAACTTATAGTCGACTTTCATATGAATAATTTGTTAAATCTGACCCCAGTCCAGAAATCGTTTGATGTTAAGGTGCGTATACACTTGCGAGCAGAAGCCGAATAGAACAGTTTGTGAACAGATGTTCGCAAGTGCAGAAGGGTTATTTTATTCGCCGCGAACGGTCAAGGTGCAGCTGGCGGTGAGCCAAAAACTGTCGGCTTATCGAAGAATTCAAAGATTCGCTATTGTAGTTGGTACGGGTTAATGTGCTGGATACCGGGAATCTGCTTCGAACTTGAAAGATCATATTTAGATAGGCATGTGCTTCTTGATTTTTTTTCTCTTGTAATTATGGAGAGGACAGAACTAAACATATCCATATTAATAGAAGTTTACAGAAATTAGCATTTTCTCTCATATCCAAACCACAAGGACCGTTGTAGAAAAGACTTAAAAGAAGGTTTCCCGACAGAAAAGGTGAGGAAATAAAAATGTCAGTGGCCCAGTGTAAGAAAAAGATTATATTCTTGCTTCCACCGGCACGAAAAACAGAGAATAAAGAATTCCATGGAAAAAGGAAAATATAAGTTATAAAATATAAAGAATACAAATATTATATATATTTTTAAACAATTTTAGTTTTTTTAATTCTTGACAACAATTTTTTTAGAACATTAGCTTTATATAATAAGTTTTCAATTGCTAGTCATCTTGGTTAAGTTACTAATTCATAATACGTATTTATTTAAAATTTCCCCATTGTTGTTTGAGGTTAAAAAATATGAATTTTTTGTAAAAATTGAAATTAATGCGAAAGAGAACGAACTTTTTCTGTGCTCGCTTTTGAGATAGAACATTTTAATATTAAAAATTTTGAACAAAATATCTACGCATAGTGAAATTTTCCTTAATCAAAATGTCTAACACCAAAGAGACCTGAATTGTAATTATTGTGAAATTAAAATGAAACTTAAAATCTATAATTAGAAGGCAAAACGAAAGTAAGTGTTTTCGTTTTTGCAATTGTTATTTAATATGGTTAAGTTACTAATTCGGAGCGCATTTGTACTTCAAATGTCAGCTTTGTCGTTTGATAAGATATTGTAAGATTAGATTTAAAAATATGAATTTTATGCAAACTGAAATTAACGCTAAAAGGATTAATTTTTTTTCAGCTCTGCTTTTGAATATTTTTTATATTAAGTGTTTTTTAATATTAAGTGTTTTGAACTAAATGCCTACGCATAGCCGAATTTTCATGTTTTCTTAATCTAAATATCTAAAACCAAGGAGACCCAAATTATAATGGTTGCGAAAACTGACATGAAAGTTAAAATTAGAAGGTAAAACGAAAATAAATACTTCCTTTACTGCAATTGCTTTTTGTTAAGTTATAAATTCGAAATGCGTCACTATTAATATTTTACTTTTGTTGTTTGATAAGACTAAAAAATATAAATTCGAAATAATTGTAATATTAAGTGTTTTTAACTAAATGTCTATGGTCATGGCCAAATTATAAATTCATCTAAATTAAAATGTCTAAAGTTTAGTTTAGTTACATTAACGTCCAGTTCTGAAGAAACGCGAGGGCTATCGGGACGGACGTTGTCATTTTGAACCGTGGTCAGATGACAAGGACGGCACCTGAGCTGGTACCCTCTCCAAGCTTCCACACCATCGGGAGGCGTGGCGTGCAATGGGTGCCATACACAGTGGATCTTATGGAGGATCGGGTTTCGAGCCTGTAGCCCTCCGGCCCCGAAACTGAAACCTTATCGCTATTGTGCGGCCAACTGGGCTGCCAGCAAAAATGTATCCATCAATACTGACAGCCTCTCCTCAATAGCCGCCATCAAGAGTGCCAGCGCCAGATCTTCTTTTGTAAATAACATAAAACAAGATCTCGTAAAAATTAAACATTTGGTCGGCCTCTCCTGGGTCAAAGCCCACGTAGGGATCCAGAGGAACGAATTGGCTGACCAACAGGCAAAACTTGCGACCACCACGGGGGTTGACACAATTATCCCAGCTCCCCGTTCCTATGTTAAAAGGTTACTCAATAAACTTATGATCAAAGAATGGAACGACTATTGGAGGCATTACAATTCTACCTCCGGAGCCAGAGTCAGGGAATATCTCGAACACGTAAGCCCGAAGTTTTTAATTCACAGCAAGTTTTTAATCTTTTTTTTAAGTGGGCACGGACCATTTCCTTTTTATTTATGTCGTTTTAAAATTCTAGACTCCCCTTTGTGCGTCTGTGGGCAGGTGGGCGATGCAGATCATTATACCTTTAGCTGCTCGCTCACCCAAAAATTTCATTTAGTTAAACCCGCAGACGCCCAGAAAAGGGCCTGGTTCCAAAATCTCATCAATAATTCCCAGGCCCTTAATAAACTTAAAGAAGCCTTCAGGATCAGTGGGGGCGTGTGCGATTCGTTGACTCAAGCTGTGTTATTTTCCCTTTTTGAGTTTTTTCGGATCTTTTAAAGCTGTGTTGATTTTTAAACCTTTTACCTTTTATTTGGTGTTTGTCCGTTTTGTAATGGCTTTTTGGATCTTTTTGTTGTCTTGCGACTCTTGTTGTATTTGTACGCATATTTGGTTTACCACTGGGGTTTTTTCCCTTATTGGGAGTGTTTCTGGGAGAAGTGGGTGAAGTACGTCGGGAGTGTATACTCCTGGTAGGGTCACCCAAGGCGTGAAGGCCACTCCACTATTCTCAGTTACAGTTAACTCCGCAGTGGTCTTGACCCTTCAGATATTCGTTGCGGGGTCGCTTTGTTTGTTAATTATATATTTTGACTTTTTTAGATCCTTTGTACATTTTTAACATTTGATATTTTTAGCTCTATTTTAATTACTTGACTTAAGTGGACTTTCACTTGCTTTAAGACCTGTTTTATTGCATTTTAACTGTGTCGGTCACTTGGTGGTATTTTATGATGTCTTATACTTTTTATACTTCGTTTCATTTTCGGGTATTATTTTGTATGTACTTTTTTTCATCTCTTTATACTGTGTGGTATTGTGTATTGTTGTTGAATATTTTATTGCAATATTTTACTGTTTTTATATATTGTCTACTGCTCTCCCATCCCACGCTTATTCTGCAAACTTTTTAAACTTGTTTGTTTTTGTTTTATTTTGTGATCTTATTTTTTACTCACAAAATATTTTAATAGAGACCTATTTAATTCTTTTTTGGCCCTAGTCGGTTTATGTGTCGGTTTTTTTTTTTTTAAACTTTTACGAGGTTAGTTTAGTTCTTCCGTTCTCTCCAGGGGTTGGTTGTAGGTAATTGGGGTGTGTTGGGATCTTCTTCCAGCCTGTATTAGGGATTGTGTTTCTTAATTGACTTTTTAATTTTTTAACTGTTTTATCTGTTCTCTTTTTAACGAATCGGATGTCGTCGATCTGACTCTGATGTTTCCCGGATTGGGTTTAGATCTTTTTAAATGACCTATTCGGAAATATCTTTTAACTTTTTATATGACTTGGTGTGTGCGTGTTTGCTGTGATTGGTGTGATGTGTGTGTGTGTCTTTTATGTGTGTTTTACATTTGCTTTTTATATATGGTAATTGATGTTTTAAGATAATTTTATTTATTAATTGCTTGTATTGCAAGATTTTTATGCTCATCTGTTGTAACATTTTAATTGTATATTTTCGTGGCGACCGATGAGTTGGTCGCTTGAGACCTCATCGCTTGTATCTTTTATCAATTGTGTTACGACGTCATGTGTTGTGTCCGGCACCTTTTGTATTTACTTTCTGCTCCTGTTTCAGCATAGTATGTATTGGTGTTTCATTCTTGTAACTACGTTTACTATTGTGAAGTTTTAATTTGATTTTGACCTTGTTTACTGTTTTAGAAGAATCAATAGATTGTTTGTTTACATCTACTCTATATCCAAAATCATATACTCCACTACAATAACTCAAAAAGGTAATTCGTAATTCCTCAAACTACATAAGCATAACCAAATTAAAAATTTCTAGAGATCCTTTGTTTGACTCAAAAGCATTAAAGTATTACTAAACAAATCATTAGATTAAGGATTTTAAGAATCTCTATTATATCATTTACTCATGTAAAAACTAGAAGTTTTAGTTGTTTAGAATGTTGCTACACCTGTTGCTTAATTAGTTCAAAATTTACTGCTATTTAATCTCAATATGAACATCATACAAATCAGTAATCTTAAAATCTCATAACCCTAACATCAATTAATATCAAACAAATTCTCAACTACTGTTCAATATCACCACTTAATGAAATTTTAGCAACAGGCATAAGAGCATTTTTCAAACTTAACTTCTATCTATCTCAAATATCCTTTAATAACATTCATATTTACCAAAATATAAATTATAAAAGTGATTAACCCAAGGCGTTGTGTTTAAATTTTAGAACAAATCTAAAACCCGCAATATAACCCTGGCACTTAATACATTCTTTCTCAGTGCTTACATATTGACAAGGGAAACAAAGCCAAATTTTAGACCTAATCAATTTATTAATTTACCTTCTTCACATAAATACACATATATTATTGACACACATACAAGAAATTTTTGAATCTTGACATCCATAACAATCTTTAAGGTAAGTCATCAGTGTTAGGGTCGACCCTTTCTCAAACAGAATTTTTTTATTAATGTTCATTTTATGATTCCAAATTTTTACCCTACAGCCTATTCAAAATTTTTAAATATTAAACTTATCATTCTAGGATTATATGAGTGGCCATCTCTAAATTAAAACTTTAATTGTTATTTTAGATTAATAGAAATATCTCCTTATAATGTTAAAATTTTACTCAGCCAATTACATATAATTTTACCAACATATATAACTCATTTCATTATAACAACTAAATTGTTCATATGGAAACAAATGTTACCACTACTTTTAAACATCATGCATTTGATTCTTTGTAGCAAGTGCATAATTACTGAAGTCAGAACATTTCAAAAAGGAATAACACTTTATAAATACTTAGATGTTCTATATAGGAAAATTATAACAAAACTTCTATGGATTTGCTTAGACAATCAATATAATTACAATTTCAAAACAGCATATAATATAAAGTTTTAACTATAACCTTTTAGTTCTAATTTCATCATAAACATTCCAACATGTTAATTTATTTTAAATTCAATATTTTTATCCTCATCACAATTCTTGAATATCTTAAATTTCCTTTCCTTTTTTTTATATTATTCTAATTTTAGCATAAATATTTGATAATTAAATTACGCATTACATTTTCTACCAATTAAAATACTCAGTGTTAAAACTAAGTCAATCGTTACAAATTAAGTTATATACATTTAATATCGCACATTACAATATCTACAAATTAAATTATTCAGTGTTAATTTTAAGCATTACTACTTCCCTTTTAATCCCTAATATTTCTCCATTCAAAAAAAAAATAATTTAAATAACTTATCTTCATGTTGACGGCGGGAAGGTTCCTTTGTCATCATATGGCACACATCAGTTGGCGACCTCAGATAAATGTCTGCAACCAGTCTGGTTTTAATTTCTTTCTTAAAATCTTTAACACCTTGCTCATATTATGCTCGCCCGGCTTTGGTCGTATTTTTCCCGGAGCTCATCGCTGAAATTTTAGTTGATTTTTACTCGTTAACCGCTAATGGCATGGTCTGATCCACGTTGTTTACTTCTTTCAAGGCGTTCTTGTACCTTTATACATATCTTTAATGGCGATCTCCGATACTGGGAAATGTCTGCAAGGGATGGTTTTCTAACTAAACTGCAGGCAGGACGATTTTTCACTATACTCTTGGATGTCAATCGTTCGGCAAAATGAATTCCATATGATATTGGACATTCGCACGCCGAACTCTGATCGCACGGGAAAAACCCTTCAAGCTCTCTATAACACGCTGCTACCTTCTGCCTCCTCGCCAATCGGCACCAAACGAAATCCTCTTACATCTTTGAGCGACAGTTTGAAATAGATCCCACAGCGATGACGGGGATGCAAAAATTAGTGTTTCTCTGATCTCCTTTTACTAAGAGTCTTTTATCTTCCTCTCCATATACGCTTCCCTTTGAATTCGACCTTTTAGTCAAAAATTGGAGTTCTCGTCTGCCCTCATCTCAGCCCTCGTCTTCACGCCTGCCCGTGTCTGTCTCTCTCTCTCTCAGTCTCTGTCCCTAAAGAACCCCCAAACACCCTTTTAAAAATTTTTATTGGCGATGGCTTTTACGCAAAGTAGCCAACTTATTAAGACCTCATTGGTTAAAAGTTTTCAAAATCAAGCAACCCCTTAGAT
Source organism: Araneus ventricosus (assembly GCA_013235015.1). Classification (NCBI taxonomy): domain Eukaryota; kingdom Metazoa; phylum Arthropoda; class Arachnida; order Araneae; family Araneidae; genus Araneus; species Araneus ventricosus. Next base: position 136,137 of record BGPR01000379.1, on the reverse strand, counting down.
TAATCACGCCCTTAAACCACGTGGTATACAAGATTCGGACTTTCTCTAACGAAAAAAAATTAAGAAGTGTTGACAAGATATTGTACAGGACTCCTGCACCGAATCGCACAGGGTCAAGGGTCGAAATAGTAAGATGTGCTCCCTCGCCATAAATTTCAGAAGGGAATTCTGAACTGCAATTTTTGGGTAGAAAATCCCATATTTCTGTCAGGATTAGATCCGAAAAGAAATTCCAAAATGAATTTTTCTCAATGCGGTGTTTTTACCTCAAAGGGACGGAATGTCTCTCAAGTATGTTTGCAGGCCCACAATTAAACTGCGCCCCAAAAGGGTCAAAGTTTTTTTTTTTAACTACTGAGCACAGCTGCAAAAATGCGTGTGAATCAGAATTTTACCGACAATTTCTAAAAAGGACACCCACAGCTGTTTTTTAAAAGTAGAGAGGAAAATATCTGGGGCCATGTGTTTTTCTTAAGCTTTGCAATGTGGGAGGCGAGCTAGGCTTGAAAGGCGGGAATTCTATTCTGCTACAAAGGTTCATTGCACTCTGTTTTGAAGCCTATCTTTGCTGAACTTTTACTTAAACCGAAATAAAAAATTTTCCTAATTAATATTTTTTTTTTGAATATTAAAAGAATAAGATAATTGATTTTGGTTGAATAAAAATGAAAACAAAATTTATAGAAGGAGAATTAACAATAAAAAAAAATATATAAGAGAAATAATTAATTTATATAACAACATGGCTGCATATCAGACTTCTAGAATTCCAACAGTCAATTTGAATTTTATAAATAAAAATATTTCAATTAAGCTTTACATAATTTAATCAAACTTTACGATAAACAATTTAACTTTCACTCCTTTTTAGCATTTAACAATTAAATATTCTAATTGACATTCAGTAACTCACTTAAACTTTACAACTTAGAATTCAACAATTAATTGTCCTAATTGACTTTTAGTGATTTAATTAACTTTACAACATTACTCAGCTTGTGTGTCCGGCACGCTTTTTAATATTTATGTGTCCAGCACCCTTTCTATATTTTACTGCCACTATGGGCAATGTTTGTAAACTTTTTCTCTTTGATTCAATAAATGCTAGTGCAGGGGCTGGGTCCTGTCGTTGGCCGACGCGCCTTAGGGGTTTCTTTGCTTCCCCGGCGGCCTTTTTTGCCTTACACCCTTTTTGGGTAGGCTGGGCCGTCGCGGGTATAAAAAAAAAAAAAAACCTTATCGCTATGCCGCTGCGGCCGTTTAGAATGGCTAACAGAAAAGAACCTGAAGCACAATAATAGCGAAATTAAAAAGAAGCATTAATCGGTAATTAGAAAGTAAAACGAAAATAATTTTTTCCAATTACTTAAAAAGAATCAGTTTGAAGTTGGTGCAACAAAATATTTCACTTTGCAAGACTTATCAAATAAAGTAAAAACTATTTCACTGAATGATGTTTTAATTGAGGAACATTTTAAAAGGTATGTAATATTAAAACTCTGTGTGTGAAATTCTACTTTGGAGTTTATGTATCAAAGGAAGCAAACTTAACTTGTTAACCACAGCTTTAATAATAGAAAAGAAAGGTTTACATGCTTAAGCGATTTGATGACACAATTAAATTAGTTTGATTTTTATAATAATGAAAAGTATTGTTGCAAATCATAAAAAATATTGTTTTTAAAAAATTGTTAAAAGCAAGGGGAAAATAGTGCGATAATTAACACTTTGGAAGTGGGATTCGTAAAAATACTATTTGTTTTGTTTTCGGATTAACCCACGTGAGGTTCTTTATTCAAAAATTTGATTTCCGTTGGTGAGAGTCAGGTAAAACCGGATACCTTGATTCTGGCGCCATTAATTCTCTTTTCTAGAGGACAGATTCAGAATTATGCTCTACTAGTCAAGAAGAAAGAACGGTCATAGAGGCTGTGTTGTTGCTATTGAATTCACTGCGACTGTGAAGATGTTTTTGTTTTAGCGGGAACTGTTAGAATTTTTGCATAGCATATTAAGAATTACTTTTGCTGTGACTATTCCTTTCTTTTCATGACTGAATTCTTTAAAGAAAAATTCAACACGAAAATGGACAGTATTAGGGGTTTTTAGAGTTTAGCTTAGTTATATTAACGTCCCGTTTTGAAGCAACACGAGGGCTATTTTGGGACGGACCTCGTAATTTTGAACCGCGGTCAGATGACGATGACGACACCTGATCTGGCACCCCTCTCCAAACTTCCACGCCACACCAGCGGGAGGACGTTTGGCCACTGCGTATGATTTAGCGTGCAGCAGGCCCCATACACGGCGGATATTCAGTGGAATCGGGTTTCGAACCTAGAACCCTCCGGCTCCAAAGCCGAGACCTTACCACTAGGCTACCGCGGCCCGGGGTTTTTAGTGAGAAAGGGAAGGAAAAAGAGTATAATTCTTAACAGCTTATTAAAAAAAAAAGAAAGAAAGAAACAGGAGAGTCTGTAATTTTGGTATTGAATAAAATTTCTATCTCAGCAAATACGTAGCGAACGTTTTAATGTTAATGATAAAAAATATTTAGAACAACGCAGAGCATTGTATTTAGATATTAGCTAAACAACGTCGAAAATAAGAACAGTACATTTTTGAAATTTTTATAATTTTTTGAAACTCAACCATCTATTATGAGTCTGAACATTTTATTCATGTTAATAGATTTTATACTATTAATGATTTATTATGAGAATAACAACTTTTTATTTATTTATAATCAAGTTGAAAAATATTATAGAACAATTTTGGTTAAATCGTAATTGATATACATTAAAGCACCGTTTATAAGCCTTTCAAGGGACTGACGAAAAACGAAGAATAAATGAAAAGACGTATGATCGAAATGAATTACAATGCATACGAATGCATCGGGACTGTGATGAAACGGCCTATAAATATAATCGATGTACAAATGAGAAATGTATAAACGCCGCTTTACTGTGCATTGTTTGACCGTATCTTTCTGCATGGGTAAGAACAGAATGTCTTCTTTGCAAATCCGTTTATGGAGATGTTTGGAATCTTTTTCACTTAAATTTTGATTTTGTAATAGAGTATTGTACATATTGTAATCTAGTAGGATTCGTTTCCATAAAAGATAGCAATTTCCTAATCATAACAAGCGAGGAAATAAGTACTCTAATTAATTTTTCAAATTTCTCCTTTTTTGACATTAATTTTAAGAAGGTTTGACCTTATTTTGCTATTTTGAACATACAACCCTGATTACTAAACGGAGTGGCCTTCTCAAATTGGAGAGTGCTATCTGGACTGTATTTAATTACAGTTACTTCTTTAATACACTGTACAAGTAAATATCTCCGTTATGCTTTTTAAAAAATTTCGCTGTATAATAAAGTTGCCTACTTAATTAATTCAAGCGTAAATTGAATAATTCTCTAAATTTATTTAGATAATTATTTTCTTTATTGTCTTTTATGTCATTTATTGTCTATTGTCTATTCATTTAGTGTGTTTCATGATCTTCTTGCCGAGTTCAACGCGCTTCCAAAGACATTCCCCCCCATTAAGAATCCTTCCTCTATCACTGAGTTGATGACTAATGGGTTCAAAGTATACTCTATTCGCCTCAATCTGATAGAACGAGATGTATTCGTAATGAGAATAATTTATTCCAACATCCTGTGAGACTAAACAAAATCTTCTCATTTCGATTCGAAACGTATACAAAAGTGATCAAAGTCATAAATTTTCAACACCGCCCCCCCCCCAGCCCTTTCAAAAAAACCCCCTCCGCTATCGATGATTGACTGATTCCAAGCCCGTTCGTCCATTCCTATGGAACGCAATCTGTTTGTCTTGAATAATTCCCTCAAACACGCAGCAAATCGTAAAGTAACTGTTTTAATCATGTTCTGTTCGTCAAGTGTATATGCACCTTTATCGCATTAAGAAATTTGCATGATCAATTAGAAGTAAACATTAGGGGACTCGAATCCCTTCGAATCTCTCCCGATTCCTATAGTTGTTTTTTTATTTCCGATAATTATGAAAGCTATTCTCCCTGATTTGGCACTGGAATATAATCGAAAACATGAAAAAAAGCAATCCCAAATCACTGATTTAACGGAATATCTGCGCGGTGAAGTTCAAAGTCGAGAGCGCACGAAAGCTTTAGTGAAACCGCATGAGTCACAAATCAAAGGCTCTCACCCGTATTCGAATAAATACTCCGAACGGAGACCCAACAAAAAGTTCATTCGCGATTTCCCCCTTCAAATCATAACAAATCGTCCATCAGCGAACGAACTGCTGACAGCTGCATATTCAAATTGTTTGTTTTGCAAAGAGAATACTCATTTATCATATTTGTGCGAGAATTTATGCGTTCAGCAAAAGAGCGATAAATTAATTAAGGAAAGGAGATGTTTCATATGCTGTAATATTTTTTGCTATGTTAAAAGTGTACGAAATCGGTTTGTTCATTCTGTCAAGGTCGTCATGCACGTGCTATTTGCATCAAGTTAGAGAATTCTAAAAAAATAAAATTCGCATTTAGATTTGGGAGAAAAGCCAGTCGACGTTAAAGCTTCGTCTTCAAATTCTGTGATGAATAATAGAAGTGGAGTTTTGTTGCAATGTGTTAAGGCAGAAATTATCGGTAGCTCTTCATCGGATAAAAAATTTTGTCTTTTTGATAACGGAAGTGAAAAATTATTCGGCAAGAAAAATGTGTCCCGTAGGATGGGATTAAAAAATTAGGTGTAGAAAGGTTAAATATTTATTCGTTCGGATCTAAAACTCCTAAAAAACAAACTTGTCGCAAGGTAGAAGTTAGACTAAGGAATGTATTAAGTGGGGAGGAGACTGTGATCGAGGCAGTGGAAATTGAGGAAATTTCAAGGGCAACACTCAGTCTTCCAAACCAAGATGCATGGAGGGAAATGGAATCGAGGGGATTTAGATTGACATTCAGCTGTAGTGAATCGTCTGAGAGTTGTGAAATTTCTTTGTTAATCGGTTCAGATTTTTATTGGTCTTTAACAAATCAAATAAAAAGACTTGATTCATCATTGGTTGCTGTCGAGACCAGTCTGGGATGGTCTCTTGAGTCCAAGTGCGATGAGCGGAGTGATTGTATTACGGTAAATTTGATTCACAGTGAAGAGGAATCTATTTCGGCTGAGCTAAGAAGGTTTTGGGAGATTGAAAGTTTAGGAATACGTGATAAGGATTCAGTGACTTTGGGTAATGGAGATGAAGAGATACTTAGTGAGTTTGATAAATCTATTAGTTTCGTAGATGGTAGGTATCGCGTAAGTTTGCTATGGAAACAAGGTATGAGAAAAGCTTTACTAAATAATAAAACTGTTGCGCGTAAACTTTTTGAGGGGTTGGTTCCTAGGTTTAAATGTGATCACGAGTTGTTTTGTGAGTATAAGGATGTAATCAATGACTATGTTAGGGAAGGTATAGTTGAGCGTACTTCTTGTGATTCTTTATCGAATAGTCAGGGATTTTACCTACCCCATCATGCGATGGTACGTAGCAACAAAACCACAAGTCGTCTTCGTATTGTTTTCGATGGTTCAGCTCACGAAGATGGACATTCATCGTTGAACCAAAGTCTATATACGGGACCAAATTTACATCCCAATATTTTTGAACTGCTTTTACATTTTCGAGAAAATCCTGTAGCATTTACAGCTGATGTGAAATCGGCCTTTCTTCAAATCGAATTAGACCTTCCTGATCGAGATTTCACGCGTTTCTTCTGGACTGATAATTTAAATAACGAGCCCTACGTTTTGAATTTTACGAGAGTTCTCTGGAATTAGGCCTAGTCCATACCTTCTTGCAGCAACTTTAAAACATCATTTTGAAAAATACAAGGAACAGTATCCTCATACATTTGATTTGTTAAATAGTTCTGTGTATGTTGATGACCTTATTGGCGGTCGAAACGATGTTCCGGACGCTCTACGTACTACACTCATGTCCATAAATTAAGGATAATTCAGAATCACACAGAAATTGAACTCTAAAATAAAAATTTCACCTGTAGAATTATCACACACATCTTGAAGAAGAATATGAAAATTACAGGAAACCACCAGATGGCGAGTTCCACTCCAGAGATCATTCTGGCGGATAGTACGTCACAATGACGAGAGTGTAAGAGAGGGGTATATAAGGAATGGTGGCAAAGAAGTAAAATTGTTCACAAGCGCTTTAAAAGCCTTTCAGTGCAATAAACGCATAGTTATGGCACAAAGGAAGCATTTGGATGATTTTTTACGTGGTAGAATTATCGGACGACTGGAATGTGGACGTACCCAGCTGGAAGTATCCGAGGGACTTGGAATCGCCCAGAGTGTCATCTCCAGGCTTTGGAAACGATTCCAAGATGATGGTCATGTGAGTAGATGTTACAGCACAGGTCGCCCCCGAGTTACAACGCCGAATGAGGACCGGTATTTGGCAGTTACTGCCAAAAGAAACAGACGGAGCACAGCATCAGACCTGTCTCGTCAGCTCTCTTCAGCTACCGGTACGGCAGTTTCAAGGCAGACCGTCGTACCGGTAGCTTAGGGCACATTGGTCTATATGCTCGTAGGCCTGTCAGATGTGTTCCACTTACCGCAACTTACTGTAGCCTGCGATTAGCCTGGAGTAGAGAGCATGCATTGTGGACACCGCAACAGTGGTCTTGTGTGATGTTTTCCGACGAGTCCAGGTTTAGTTTGCAGTCTGATTCTCGCCGGACTTTCATATGGAGAGCGCCAGGTACCCGTTACCACCAAAAGAACACCATTGAACGACACCGTTACGGTGGTGCAGGATGGCTCGTTTGGGGAGGAATTATTCTTGGTTCCAGAACTGACCTGCATGTTCAGAGTGTAACGATGACAGGCCACATCTGTCGGGATGTCATTCTGGAACAACATGTACGTTTGTTTCGGGGCGCCATGGGTGCTGAATTTCTGTTTATGGATGACAACGCCCGTCCTCACCGTGCAAACATTGTAGACGAATGCCTTCAATCACAGGATATCACCCGTATGGATTATCCAGCATACTCACCGGACTTGAATCCAATAGAGCATGTGTGGGATACGCTTGGCCGACGAATTGCAGCCCGTCAACCCCCTCCCACCTGTCTACCGGAACTTCGGAGGGCATTGCTTGATGAGTGGTGTAATATTCCCCAAGATCAGATTGATAATTTGATACTCAGCATAACTAGGCGTTGTAAGGCCTGTATTGCATCGTCCGGGAGACATACTCCGTATTAACCATCATACTAACCATGCTATACTGTTTTTTGTAAATAGGTTCTTTTTTGAAATTTGCTCCAGGGAGTAAAAATCGCAATTTTTATTAATTATGTCAAACATATAGCATCTGTTTTGCTCTTTACCTTTTGTTTAATAAATAGACTTTACAAATAAGTCAAATTTGTTTTGCTTCTGTCTCTTTCTTTGCCTGAACTTCATTATCCTTAATTTATGGACATGAGTGTACCTTGGAATGCTTGCAAATGTTCAGTGACGCGGGCATGTTACTGCGCAAATGGCGAACCAATTCGAAACAGCTTAATTTGTTATGGCAACAAGAAGGTGTTGAGACAGAACTCTCTGGAACTAGTGCTGTTGATCTTAGACCACCGATTAAGGTTTTAGGACTTGCTTGGGATTCAGAAACGGATATAATTTATTTCTATCCGAAGGATCTATTGAAATATATGTCTCGTAAAATAGAATCAAAAAGATTTATTCTGAATATGGTTGGGCGTTTCTTCGACCCTATCGGAATTCTTGGTCCATTTGTCATCAAATTGAAATGTCTACTTCAGGATCTTTGGACTCTGGAAGTAAACTGGGACTCGGAACTTCCTCGAAAGCTACGCCACAAGTGGCAGCAGTGGAGTTGGAGTAGCGAAGCTGAGGACTTGACTGAGATAAGGAAAACACGGTACTATTTAGGTGAACTGGATCAAGAATTTTCGATTTTTGAAATACATTGTTTCTCCGAAGCGAGCAAAACAGCCTATGGAACAATATTGTACTTGCGCTTTGTTACTCGTAATAATGAAATCGAGACAAGTTTTATTTGCTCAAAAAGTCGTGTGGCTCCGTTGAAGTCATTGACGTTGCCACGACTTGAATTGACAGCAGGCTTATTGTCAGCTAGGTTGGCTAAACAGGTGTCATCTTGACTCAAATTCGACGCTATCATATATTATTGGACAGATTCTCTTATTTCGTACCAATGGATACACGGTGATTCTTTAGGATTCAAACCATACGTCAAAAATCGTGTTGAAGAGATCCAAAAACTCTCTGACCCGAACCAGTGGGGACACTGACCGGGAAGCATATAGGCATACTGTACTCGAGCAGAGCACCATTGTAACTTTGGGGGGCTCTGATTGGACAAGCGAATGTGACGTAACTATGCTTTGCTTGTTTTTTTACCTCTGACCACGCTCTGACTGATTCTTTCAAATAGCGATGGCGAAATCTTTTTCGTGTAACACACCATGGCAATTCAGAATTCCGATTATGTTATTTTGGGTGATTTTTATGTTTTGAGGGTTACCTTGCTATCTCAATTTTTTTTCTTATTTTGAGTTATCGAAAGTATACTGCGTATTTTGTAATACAATGTATTTATTCATAAGTATACCTAAAGGAATTTTTCTCTTTTTTTAAATTTAAAAAATATTTTGTATTTTAAATAAAAATTTCTTTGATCATGTATTTTACTACATGCTCTTTCTCTATACTCGGTGCAAAATTGTTTTTTGCATTAATTTAATTTTTTAAAATGATTATTAAATTTTTTTATTCACATTTTTATTTCAAAAACTCAATATTTTATAATTAAGAAATCTTTCTGCCATCAACCAGGAAGACAAATCTGTTATTAGTGCAAATCTCAATTAGAGTATGGAAATTTATGAATATTAGATTTATGTTCACACAATTTTTGCAGTGTAATTTCTAATATGACCGTTAGAAGAATTTTGCTCCAAAGTGAAACAACTTTAAATAATTTATTTTATCTCATTTCATTTCATCTTCCATAATGGTTAATTATGTATTCTCTTGACTTTCTCACAAACTCATGCAACCGAAATACTTAGCATGATTTCACTGTCTCATTAATACAGCTAACAAATAAAAAATATTACCAACTGCAATATTTGCAAATGGTTAAAAATAAAACGTGTGCTTTAAATATTGTTTGCATGGTTAAGATGAATAAAAATACCAGACAGTGAATGGCTATCAAGATCTCTAACAGTAGTGCTGATCAGGATTTTCTAACAGGAGCCAACCTTTTATTATGGCACTCGATTACGATTTATGAAAAAGTATTGTAGTTAAAAAAAAACTTGTCTTATTTCAGTTAAAATTTGAAAATTGTATTTCAATGATTCAAGCAAAATTTAGTTTTTTTTTAACCAAAATTGAGTTTTGTAGAGAGTTATTAAAATTAAATTTTGAAGTAAAATTTAGAAAGAATTTTCAAATCAGTTTTAGAACGAGTATAGAATATATATATATATATTAGAGGAATTAAGTATAGATATATTAGGCATTTACGAGCACGAGTGCAAGCTACCGTGCTGCCATCTGTTATACATTTTTAAAACATGACAATATATTCACAAAGAAAGAATTTAAAGCAAATCTAACGACATTAAATCAAGAAGAAGAAAGATTTTCCCTTTTGAAAACAAATTCAGGCAATATCTTGCAGAAAAAATAGTATTTAGAGTTTTAAGAACTATAAACAAGATACGTGTATCTCACTGTTGATGCGATATGCAGAAGAGTGACGTCAGATTCGCTTGTCCAATCAGAGCCCTCCAAAGTTACAATAGTGCTCTACTTGAGTACAGAATGCCTATATGCGACCGGGAAAGGACAGCCCTGCTGATCTCCTTTCGCGTGATATATCTGCTGTCAAATTAGTACAAAACGTACTATGGTGGCACGGTCCCCCTTGGCTTAAACAAACACCCGACCATTGGCCAAATCGTCATCGACCTATTTTAGATTCGGAACTTTGCTCAGAGGAATTGGAGCATCGTTCCAGTGTGCAAGTGGCAGTTACACAACAGAGGGAATGTCTTGTAGACATAAATCGATTCAGCAGTCTTAAAACACTTTTTAAAGTAACTGCTTTGGTTTTTCGATTCGTGAACAATGTTAGAAACATTAACAAATCAATGAACTTGTATTTTACTGCTGATGAGATACAGAATGCTGAATATTTTTGGATCAAATATGTTTAAGCCGAACTCTATTCTAATGAGATATCAGCCTTAAGCAGCAACAAGCAACTTCAAAATAGCTCTAAAATAAAGAGTTTAGTGCCTTTTTTGGATGAAGACAGTTTGTTACGAATTACCGGACGGTTACTCGAAGCAGAGTTATGCTTTGGTGAAAAGCATCCTGTTATTCTTCCTCGACGCTGTAAATTTACAGAGTTACTTGTGACTAGGGAACATGAACGAATAGGTCATTGCGGTGTATCTGCACCTTTGACTCAACTTCGAAAAAATATTGGATACCTAAAGGCCGTCAATTAGTCAAAACAATGATTCGGATCTGTCTCGTTTGCAAAAAATACAACGCTAAACCAGCGGATCAATTGAGTGGTCAGTTGCCTCGAGACAGAATTTTCCAATCTCCTCCATTTCAAATCGTAGGAATTGATTTTACAGGTACAATCCTTGTAAAGGACAATAAAGAGACACATAAGTCTTATGTTGCTTTGTTTACATGTGCCGTAACACGTGCCGTACATTTAGAACTTGTATCGGACATGTCCACAAAGTGTTTTTAGTTGCTTTATGGAGGTTCCTCTCTCGAAGAGGCAATTGCAAGGTAATATATTCCGATAATGCTCGAACATTTAAAGCGGCTCAAAAGTAGTTAGCATATTTTACCAACATCTTGAAAGACAGTAAGTTTCAAAATTTTGTTGCAGATAACGGTATTCACTGGAAGTTCATAGTTGAACGTGCCCCTTGGTGGGGTGGATTTTACGAACGCCTTCTTAAGACTGTTAAGGAACTTCTGCGTAAAATACTTGACAAGGCCCTTCTGACGTTTGAAGAACTTTCAACGATTCTTTCAGAGGTTGAAGTCATCGTCAGCAATCGACCTCTAACATATGTAGAGAATGATCCAGAAGAGCCGAAACCTCTCACACCGGCTCACTTCCTAGAATTGGGTTATGGTGACTCTAAATACCCTGTACATTTTATCGAACTGATTGACTCTACGATAACCAAGGAGTCGTACAAAAAAAGAAAGATTTACCAGACTCTTCTTTTGAAACAACTTTGGAGACGTTGGAAGGAACAGTATTCACTCCAATTAAAAACAGTTAATCACTTTAAAACACCATCTCATCATAAAAATTTGAAATTAAATGATGTAGTTCTTGTTGAGGGGAATGCAAAATCAAAATTATTGTGGGAACTAGGAGTAATCAAAGAGATATTTATTGGAAGCGACAATAATGTTAGATCTTGTGTAATAAAAACTTCTAAAGGTCTCTTCAAAAAACCAATCCAATTGCTTTACCCTTTAGAAATCGAATGATATATTTGAAATAATTTTGTTCCTATTTTTCCAGATTAATGTTAAAAGACAGCACATTATTAATTAATCTCTGTTAAAATTATTTGTTGTGAGATCGTGAGGTACGTATCCTAATATTTGTTAATTCGTAATTTGAAAATTCATTGCTAACTTTAATTTTCATCATATATATATGTATATTTTAATGTATATTTAATTTTTTACTATGCAATATGTATGGTTCAGATTTGATTATTAGTACTGTATCAGTATAAAGTTCTTTGTTAGAATTGTATTTGAGTAATAATTGTTTGTATTAATGTTAGATATTTACTGGGTGGACATTCTGTTCGCCGGTGGGGTATGTGCCGAAACATTAGCCACACGAGGGCGCTGTTGCGCGCGCCTCAGCACCTCCAATGTAAAAATGATAGTTGTTGTAATTTTGTATCGTTAACGAATGTAAGCCGCGTTGCGGCAATAACGTCTATCATTAAGACTATATCATCAAAATGCACCGATATGAGTGTCCTTTCGTCGTTGTTGTTTCATACTACAAAATAACTAACTAATTAACTAACTTACTTTAACTCAAGGAAAGCGATTTAAAGCATGAATATATAATGAAAACCAATAAAGGAAATCACTGGATAGTATCTATTGATCCAGAAGCATTCCAAAAAATTATTAAATTAGGCAAAGTTAATTTAGGTTGGTATCGCTTGAGAATTCGTGAATTCATAAAACCGAGACAATGTTTTCAATGCTTCCGGTTCGGGCACATAGCCAAAAATTGCTCAAAAAGAGATATATTGACGTGTATGAAATGTGGGGAAGAGGGGCATTTAATTAAAGACTGTAATAAAGAACAAAGGTGTATAAATTATCATAATATTAAATAAAGACAAAACTTCAAATTGAACCTAAAACATGATGTCAAAAGTCAATTGTGCGAAGCTTATTTAAGAGAAATAGATTTTATGCGGAAAATAATCGACTATGGCAAACCAGTTGTTCGCGTTCAATAATAAATGTTCAAATCATCTAACTTGTGGACTTTTGAATTTAAACCACGCCAAAGCTGCTACCCTTCAAATTGAACAAGATTTAATTCGAAGGCAATTAAATATCCTTTGCGTCACTGAACCTTATGTAACTAACGGTCATGTCGTCGGATTCACAAACAAGTATACAAAAATTTATAGTGTAGGCAGCCCTCGGGCTGCGATTATTTTAAACACAAATTTTTCTTTTGTTCCTATAGAGATTAGTAGGGACATTATTGCTATTAATTTAACTGTAAATAACATAAATTTTATTTTTATCTCTGTTTACTGCTCGCCATCGGAAGATATCGTACCAATATTTCAACAGCTGGAGAGTATTATTGAGATACATCAAGACTCATTTATATCAATAAGTGGAGACTTCAATGCTAAAAGATCGGCCTGGAGCCCAACTGAACAAGACGAAAGAGGTAAAGCGTTACTTGAGCTTGTCTTTAGACAGGACCTCGACATAGAAAACGATATTTACTCAGATCCAACATTCGATTCTGTGTGTGGTAAAAGCTGGATAGACTTGACGTTAACCAAGAATATAAACCGAGAAGTTTTTAAAAACTGGGTTGTCCACCAAGATGTGACAGTCAGCGACCACAATTTAATTACTTATGAGATAACCTATGAGAAATCGGAGAGACCAAAAAACAAATGTTAGAAAATTGAAGATTTAAAATTGATTGATTTTAGAAAAGATCTGTACTTAACGCTCTTGAAACTAAAACATATTAAAATCGATGAAAATAATATTGAAGAAATACTAGAAGGTTTAGACGAGAGTATGAAATATATCTGTGCTCAGAACAAGAAATTTAAAAAACACAAAATGCAGCTGGACGCTATCTGGTGGAACCCAACATTAGAGATAAAACGGAGTAGGGTTCGAGCCCTGCGTAGACGATTCCAGGCTACTCGAGAGAAAAATGAAAGACTCCAAAGGAAAATCAAATACAAAAGGGAATATGAGGAATACAAGCTAATGATTAAAAAAGCAAAGAGAGAATTTATGATAGAGTTCCTGGAAAAAATCACACAAAAGAATTCGATGGGTGTCGTTAAAAATATATTGAAAGATAAGAGACTGGACATAAAGATGGCTTTAATTATACAAGATAATGGCGAACTTACCAGACACTTTTCAGATAGTAGGGACTATGTACTAAGAAACATTTTCCCATGGTTGAAGAGGACATACGAGTGCAGAGATATAGAAACAGGGGCGATGATATTAAAGATTTTACTATCGAAGAAATCAAGGCATACATTAAAAGCTTTAAGAAGAGAAGTGCACCCGGATTTGACGGATGGTCTGTAGATTTCATTATGGAAATCTTTATAGCCGACAAAGAATGGTTCACAATGATTCTAAATTTATGTTTTAACTTGGGAATTTTCCCAAGACGATGGAAAATATCTAAGGTTATACTTAGACCAAAAGATGGAAAGACTCATCGAATTACAGGTCATATCGCCCAATATGCATTTTACCCCTGTAGGGCAAACTACTAGACAAATTAGTTACAAGAAGACTAGTTGACTATCTTGAAGAAAAAGAATTACTAAGCGAATTCTAATTCGGTTTCAGAAAAGGGAGAAGTACTACGACAGCTCTTAGGAATATTATAGATTTTATAGAACTGTCGAAAAGTCAAAAGAAAGTATCTTGTTTAATATCTTTAGATATCCAAAACGCATTTAACTCTGTAAGTTGGGGACAGATAAAGTAGTTACTGAGGCAATTTAAAGTCCCACCTAAAATAGGTAAGTTAATAGATAACTTTCTCCAGAATAGGTCAGTACTGTTGGAAAACGGAAAAAATCGGGAATACAATATAGGAGTCCCACAGGGGTTCAGCTGTGGTCCGGTGTTATGGCTGCTGGTGATTAATGGAGTGCTCAACATGAGGAACATTGAAAATGATGTATATATACAAGCCTAAGCAGATGACATTGTGGATATGCTGAGAAGTACTGCCTCGTACCACTTTACAAATATGAGTAAACCAATCATGAAGAACCTAGAGGAATGGGCAAGTAGTTACAAATTATCTTTCAGCAAGGAAAAAACCAAGTATTTGATGTTTAAATTTCGAAAGAAAATAACACATTTTCTAAGTATTCATCTTTATGGTTCGAGGATATCTCATGACAAAGAACTAAAGTATCTGGGTATTAGGCTGGACAAAAACCTAAATTTTATTCCCCACTTGAATAAAGTACAGACTAATATTTGCAAGATTTACGAAAAAACAAGAAGAATTGCAAGAGCCACATGGGGCTTAAGGCCGGAAATAGTAAAAGAAATATATTCGGTAATAATTGAAAGGATCGTAATGTACGGAACTTTTCCTGCGTTCATTTTGTTTTTGCTATATTATAATTGTTTTATTTGTTATGGAGTGGCGGTGAAAACTCAAACCTACACGGACACTTCAGTGGTACGGGAGAAAGAATTGACTGCATTTGTGCTGAGTGGACTACGTTTACAAAATTCCGTACGGCTTCGGCCAGATCGGAGGAGCTTTTGTATTTGATACATTAGCTTCATATACATTACATTATACTACAAAAATCCCTTGGAATTGCAGATTAATATCGTTTAATCGCCACAGCCTATCTAGGAAATTCAGTGCCTACGGCCCGTACATGTCTAATTAACTATGTCATATAATTGAGTAAAGAAAGTCTCTTCTGTGATAAATACTGTTACAAAGCTATAAAGTCGTTTCCCTGAGATGCTAGACTTGGCGACAAATTTGGCGACTGGCGGCAAAGTTGGCGACTGTGGCGACAAAGGGAATTTTCTAGAAGGACCTCAAACTTTCTACCTATTTCTACTGGTTTCATGAACTTTCTAGAGATTACGTCACTTCCTACGTAATGAAGTCACTTCCTGTTGAAAAGTATAAAGGCAAGCTCTCAAGCCAAGAGGAGTCAGTTGGATTTTGATCAGCAAGCAAGCTGGTGAGCTAACAAGAAACCTTTAAACGCTGTGTTGAGATTTATTGGTAGTCTCTGTTGTGAATTTCTATTAGTGCTGTGTTAATACTTGTGCTACGAATATTTGTAAAATGAGCTTTATTTTTTTAAATCCTGCTTATTGGGGTGTTAGAAGTGGGATATTGTGATTCTCCTGTGAATGCCAGGGAACGGACCTTTGACCAGATCGATGGACAAACAATTTGAAAAGCTGTTTGCCATGATGGCAGAGATGAAGGCTGGACAAGAAAAGATGAGGGTTGCACAGGTCGGATTGGAACAGAAAATGGAAGCTGGACAGAAAGAGATGAGGGTTGCACAGGCCGGATTGGAGCAGAAAATGGAAGCTGGGCAGGAAGAGATGCGATCCGGATAAGAGATAATGGAGAAAGGACAAGAAGAAATGAAAGGATTGATTGACGAAGTAAAGGGCGAGGTCCAGAGGAAGATTGATGAAGTAGAGGAAAAAGTTCAAATGAAAGTCGAGGACGTGAAGAGCGAAGTTAAAGGGAAGATTGAGGAGGTGGAACACAAAGTTCAAGGGAAGATCGGTGAGATTGAGAGGAGGCTCAGTGAACTCGAGGATAGACCATTTAGTTTCTCGGCAAGTCCAGAATTTATGCATCCTAGACCGACTATAAAATCCTTGACATTTCATGGACAAACATCATGGACAGTCTTCAAGACTCAATTCGACGTCGTCAGCTCTACAAATGGATGGACGGATTTTGTGAAAGCCAGTCAACTTGTGGCATCGCTCCGAGGATCAGCGGCGGAGGTTCTTCAAGGAATTCCAACGGATAAGTTGACGGACCTTACAACCATCGAGAACGCTCTAGAAGCCCGATTCGGAGACAGCCACCTTACCCAGTTTTATAGGACTGAATTGAAGACGAGACGGCAGAAGCCAGGAGAAAGCCTTCAGGTATTAGCCGTCGATGTGGAGCGACTAATGAGCCTGGCCTACGCCGAATGCCCTCAAGATGTCCGAGACAGCCTAGCAGCCCAGTACTTCGTCGATGCCATCAGAGACGAAGAAACGCAACTTTCAACAAGGTTAATGGACTTGACGGATTTGAAATCGACCTTGGCATATAGCATGAAATTTGAATCTGCGAAAACTGCTTCGAAAATCTCTATAAAAGCAAGGTCAATAGAGACAGACGATGACACTTGGAAAGAAAGAGATGATAAATTTGAATCTCTATTGAAAGCGTTGGAAAGATTAGTGAACAATCTTGCTGCTGAACAGAGCGCTCCTCGGCGAAATGCGAAGCGAACGTGACTTGTTGGAAGTGCTTTAAAGGCTGTAGCACACTTGCTTATATTTCGTTATCAAGGGAGAGCAAGTATTCGATGGGCGTTTTCTCCTTCAATGTGTCCTTGACCGAAGGGGGTTGGACGTCCCTTCTTTACGATCTGACAACCCCCAAAAAAGGGATGACAGTTGCAATGTGTAATTGCCTTTTAGACGATGTAAATAGTTTTTTTTTTTTGGCGTTTATATTTTTCGCAAAGAAACAGACCCGAAGAATTGCACATCTCTGTATAAAAAGCTATAATTGATAGAAAAAATTTAAACGAAAACATACATATTTTAATAGATTTTACAATTAATATGAAGTTAACACATGTGGAAGACATTTTGGAGTCATGAAAACTTTGCGTGAAACTCGGGAGCGATTTTACTGGGGCCGACTTCGCGCCTACATTGAGAAATGGTGCAGGGAACGCCAAGCTTGCGGAGCCCGAAAGGGCCGAAAACAGAACAAGGAAAGTCAGTAACTGGAAGGACTCCAGCAGAGACGTTTTTTGATCGAACGCTAAGATTCCCCGGTGACATTCTCTTTGGAAGACGGAGGGATACGCCTTCCTCGCCGACTAACTCAGAGGCACGTTTGGAAAGCGTACAGGCATCTGCCGGAGAGCAAGTTGAACTGTCCAGGGAACGAATGAAGACTTGTTACGACTCCAGAGCAACAGACTACCATTTCAAGGAGGGAGATCTAGTCTGGATGTATAACCCGAAGCGACGGAGAGGCCCGAGTCCCAAGTTACAACAGAACTGGGAAGGACCGTATACTGTTGTCAAGAAACTGAACAACGTTGTCTACAGAGTACAGAGGTCGCCCAACGCCAAGCCAATAGTCATCCATATAAATAAATCGGTTAGCTCCATACAGGGCCACTGATCACAGTTCTATATAATGAGACTGCCGGGACGTGCAGTCTTTGAAGAGGGGACCAATGTTACAAAGCTATAAAGTCGTTTCCCTAAGATGCTAGACTTGGCGATAAATTTGGCGACTTGGCGGCAAAGTTGGCGACTGTGGCGATAAAGGGAATTTTCTAGAAGGACCTCAAACTTTCCACCTATTTCTACTGGTTTCATGAACTTTCTAGAGATTACGTCACTTCCTACGTAATGAAGTCACTTCCTGTTGAAAAGTATAAAGGCAAGCTCTCAAGCCAAGAGGAGTCAGTTGGATTTTGATCAGCAAGCAAGCTGGTGAACTAACAAGAAACCTTTGAACGCTGTGTTGAGATTTATTGGTAGTCTCTGTTGTGAATTTCTACTAGTGCTGTGTTAATACTTGTGCTACGAATATTTGTAAAATAAAGAGCTTTATTTTTTTAAAATACTGCTTATTGGACTGCATTCACGTACACCCACAATACGATTTTGTAACAATACCTTATAATTTTGCAAATTGGCGCTTTTTCAAAATAGGATTTTGTAAGCCTACTTCCGTCACCCCTGATCGCATAAATGATTAATTTTAACGGTTACATTATATAAAAAAATATTTTTCAATTATCTTCTGTCTACTTACTAAATTCAAAAATATACTTTATATACGTTTTATTGCATAAATAAAAAATGTTAATATTTAAATTTAAACTTTTTAATTATTTGACACAAAAACTATAAATAATGTATAGTACAAGATTAACATGTTAATGTAGCATTATAAAATCGATGGCTGTCCAGTTACAAACCCTAATCGTATTTTAATTTTAAATGTTTATTTCAATTTTGAACCAGAAAACATTAAAATTAGTATACAAACTTTTAGGCGCCTTTGGATCAATGGCGCCCCTTGGCTCAATTAGCCCATTGGATAAAACGGCCCTGGGAATTTATTTACACATGAAATACGAAAATTCTCTTGTGTATACAGATTTATATGTATTGGATAATTTGATTTTCTAATATTCACTTTTTTACTTGCATTACTTTAAAAGATACATATCCATAACGTCATTATCACCTAGTCAACGAAAACCTTTTGACGGACTATTGCAGCCAATCAAAGTCGTTATGTAACGATAGATAGAAACCCGTTATATAAACATTGGTAAATCAACCGTATGAGCTGGAAATCTGTAAAATAATTTTTACTATTTATCATAACGACTCGAAATTAATTATGTTTAGATGACGATATATGCTTTAACTTTAAAAGTCTATTTTCAGAAACGTAACTATTTTGGAGGAAATGCATTTTAATGAAATTGTTATTGACATAACACTGTAACTAATTTTTTTTAGTTTTCATCATTTCCAAGTCATTTTGCTTAAAAGCGAATCTGTGGTTATTTTTGAGAGCTAAACATGTGTATTACTACTATGCTATGAATTTATATTTGTACAATTTTTTAAATATAAAGTATTTATGCTTAGACATGCTTAAATACCAGTTTATATTTGTAATATTATTACATATGCATAAAAACCTTAACTTTCACATTAGGCCAGTAACTGAAGAGTAAAAAATAAACTTGTATACACAAGAAATGCATGGTAAAGGATTTATTGCTTTAATCATTGCGGCTATCCTAAGTTTTCCCGCTTCGGCGAGGTGAACGTTGAGTGTTCTGTGTTTTTTTCAGTTTTTTCCTAGAAATGTCGTGAACGTCGCATTTATCAATCCTAAAACCAATTTAGAAACTCAAAGTTTGTAAACGAGTTAAAGGTGTAAAACATAAAATTCTGTGTAAAACGAATATCCATATGTATTTTGATGCAATAGTATCGGTACTCGCTCTTATCAAAGTTGCAATGATTTTCCAACTCTCGAAAAAATTAATCATTCCTCCAGAGAACGATGCATGGTGCGAACAAAGAAGTTGCTAAATACCCAAATAGCACAAAATGCTCGACAATATTGCTACGCAGTCTTTAAGATATTGTATAGCCAGTGACGGCTCGTCAACTCAGAAACGAGAAGTATTGAAAAAAAACCCTCAAAATAGAATTTAAAGGACAGAGTTCTAACTAACCTAAAATTTTTAATTGTAATTATCTGAATTGCATTTTCAGAAATTTTCGATATTTTTCTATCAGTGACTTCTAATAAAAGAAAACGAATGTGTATTAAAACGGATGAGTTTTTGTCGGGGCAAATTGAAAGTGAAATCATGACCAAATAATAACGAATGAGAACAAGCGAAGAAAATCTAATCAAGAAAAACAAAGGCCACCCTCGGGTGGGGAGAGAAAACCAGCGGGAGTGGCCTCACCGAAACTTACTCGCATACGACCAGTAATGTGGGGTGGGTAAATACCAAATGGGTGTAGGTAAATATTTTTGGAGTATATACCCGGGTATTTCCCCAAGGCCTGGGTATTTTGAGAAAAAAATTATGAATGGTGATTTACAATGAAACGTATAAAATTTATGTATTCCCAAAAACTTGATATTTTGCACAAAAAAGTCATCGACCCGCATTCCGCGCGCATAAAAATTCCATATGTTGGCAATTTTTATGCGCGTTGAGGATACCACAAATAATAAGATTTTATTTAACGTTTTTGAGTACGAGATTTTATTATAAATATCTCGCAAGATTTCACCACACCTCTGGTTAATCAAAGTCATCCATCTGGAGAATGTCAGAACGAAGTTTCAATTTAGCGGGGTTCCTTCGCAGGCCGCGCTAAGGCGAAAGGAAATCATACTGTAAACAACCGCTTGGTGGCAGATTTCTGTCGCCACTTGCAATTTGAACCGAATATGCAATTTGAACGCCTTTTCTTTTAACCGATTAACACAAAAATTGGAAACAAATCTACAATTAAGGTTAGAAAGCCACATACAAAATTTCATTTATCTAAGTAATTTTGTTAAGAAGTTATTGCATTAAAAGTATGCGATTATACAGACCGACAGACTGACAACCCTTTGATGGATTTGGCCCAAAGTTTTATAGGGACCTACATTCCTGATGATAAAACTGTGTACCAAATTTTATCGAAATAGCTATTCAAGTTTTTGAGTTATAGTGTTCACATGAAAGTGGACAGACAGACTTCCCGTAGACACATTTTGTCTAAAATTTGATAGAAACCTACAAATTATGTGTAAAGATCACATACCAAATTTCATCCCCGTAGCTCTAATAATTATCGTGTTCACAGACAGACAGGCATAATTCCAAAATTGTGTTTTCGAACTCGGGAGATCTAAAACGTAGAGATTCGTCAAAATCTCGAGTTCGAATTTTTTGGACGATTACAATACTTTCTCTTTCTATACTTAGATACGGGAAAGTAAAAAAGAAGCCTAAGAACAGATGTCTGCGAGCCAAACCTGGACTGCATCGAGTGCAGTCCGAGCAACCGCTCCAATGGATGCAGGTGTGGTTCTCGTTTTCCGAAGCAGAGCTTAGCTGCTGTGCAGTGAGCGAATTTTGATCTTTCGAGGGCTGTTTTCGGAGCACGAAGAAGCCGTAACGTATGCACACTATATGATCAAAAGTATCAGGACACTTTCGGATTCACACAACTTTTTTAAAAATTTCTCCAGAAGGCTGGAGGAATTGCGCTTGGACATCGACCATGCGCAGAGTTGGCTTGAACTCATACTTTACGGTGAAGATTCGGTCACGAGGACATTTAGGGAACCGTCCAGAAATTGATAAAGAAAACAGATTTCAACTCACCCCAATTCACAGAAAGCCGATAATGATTTGCAAATTTCATCAATGGTTATATGCTTAATATGCTCATCGCTTACATGCATTTTTGTAAAAATAGTACTTATATTCTGGAAGATATAAAGGTTTCCTTAAAAAATCCCAGATTTTCCAGCATGTGTTTTGCTTATAAAATGCACAGTTTTCAACTAAATTATACGAAACTTACAGAATACTCGACAATATATTAGAGAGGAATTGCATTAAAATTTGAAGTAAATACGTTGAATATTAGAACAAATATGAGTATTTATATTAAATAATTTTTTACTGCGCATGTACGAGACGTAACTTAATTTTTCTTTCAGAACTTCAAAGCCAGATATATAGTGCGACTTATATAAAAAAAAATTCCAGTTGTATACCATTAAGATTTAGAAAGATATCGGCAGTGCACTGAGAGAAATTTGTGTTTCTCTCCAGTAGGAACAAAATGATGAGGGGTTTTCCACAAATAGATTTTTTTAAAACTTGAATCTTCGAATAGCAATCATTGAACTGTAATTTAAATTGTATATTTTATTAATAAGTATGCCTGGACATTCAGCATATTCAACTTTTATTAAATTCTATGAAATTATTCTAAAAATCAAGTTTAAATAAAACAATTTATGGAAAATCCCTCATCATTTTATTTCTCTTAGAGAGAAACTCAAGTTCCGCTCGCTGCAATGCCGATATCAATCTAAATCTTAATGGTATACAACTAGAATTTTTATTATATAAGTCACCCTATATATCTGTCTTTGAAATTATGAAAAAAATTATGCTACGTCTCGCACATGCGCAGTAAAAAAATATTTACAACAAATACTCATATTTCCTCTAATATTCAAAGTATTTACTTCAAATTTTAATACAATACCTCTCTAATACATTGCCGAATATTCTGTAAGTTTCGTATAATTTCGTTGAAAACTCTGCCTGTTAAAAGTCTCCTAAATCCCCTTATGACCGAATCTTCACTGTAAAATGTGAGTTCAAGCCTATTCATCACATGGTCGAAGTTCACTTGCAGTTATTCGAGCCTTTCTTGAGAAATTCGAAGAATTGTGTAAATCTGAAAGTGTCCGGATGCTTTTGATCATATAGTGTATCTCCTATTTATTGATTCATTTTTCTGTTTTGTTTCTTCGTTTTCATTATTTTTTCCATTTTCGTTGTCGATCGAACTCTTCAATGAGAAAAAATAACCAAATAAGATTTTTAAAAACTCTAAGATTTTAAAATAATTTTACGGAGTACTGCAGCTCTGCGGCCCTAATGGACAAACCGCCACTGTGTATAGCATTCAGAATAACGAAAAACGTTGCAAAAATATCCTACAATCCCTTTGTACTCATAGGATAAAAGTTGCATTCAAAAATAATTACTTTCATACAGGGCCGTCTTCGGAAATCTGAGCGACATGGACTAGGGTAATTTGGCACCCATCAGATCCATAACTAGACACTTGAGTGTCTATAGGACAACAAAAATACCTTCTAATAAAATAATTGAGGTGCAAAAACAAAATGTCGCCTGTTCTCTGATTAATGCCATAGAATTTTGCAATTCGGCGTCTTTTTCAAAGTAGAATTTTGCAACTCAGCTTCCGCCACCTATCATCGTATGAATGATAAATTTTAACGGTTACATTATAAAAAAAGCATTCTATTCGATTCTATATATTTAATACGATAATACAATAATATATTTAATATTAATATAATAAACGGTTTAAAAAATGTTAAATAAAATACAATTTATTTTATACAAATATATGCATTTTAATTCATTGTGTAAAAAAATTGCTTTTTTTTATTGTTAGATAATATAATTTTTATACTAATATGAAAATAATATGTGTTTATATAATAAAAGAATTGTGCATTTTTATGTTGGAAATATTTTTGCTCTCCACGTTAATTTCGAGGTTCTAAGCTTTTTAAATATACAAAATTGTTTCACAAATCTATGGTAAAAGTGAAGATTTTGCAATATTTTATAAACCATTTATAAATTACGCTTCTGGTGTCATGTAAATAATTGAACTCAAAATGTACGGGATAATCGCCGAATTCGGACCACCTGGACATTTTTTAATGTTTAATGGTGGAAAGGAATTTTAATGAAAAACAAGTAGTAGAATTTTTTTGTATTTTATCTCCAGAACAGTGCAAATAACTCATGAAATACACTTCAAATTAGGGTGGGGGAAACAGCTTCAAAGAAATGTCATCAGTCCAATCAAGGAAACCAGTTACCTAGGACCTACTGGTTGCCCAGATTGGACCAAAAATTTCTTTAAGCACAATTAAAGTAAAAATATCTTTTGTTCTCAAATTCATATCAGTTCACAATGTATGAACCCAAGTATGGCATTTTATGCACGGTATCACTTCTTCTTTTCCCTGTTTCCTCACAAATGATACAAATTATATAGATCCTTTATACTTTTTGATCCAACATTTGATAGCTTAAATGTCCTTTTTTTTTTTTTTTTTTTTTTGACTTGTTCCAACTCCAGTTTATGAGGACTTACTAGCTGTGATAAACTGCTTTTAAGCTATTCCTGAAGTTCAAGATAATAACCTCATTGATTTAAATCATCCAATTTAGGCAACTGTTTGTTGACCAATCTAGGCAACCTTGGGACAACAACAACAAAAAAATTCCTCTAACCTTAATTTGAAATTATTTTCATAAAATTATTATAGTAAATTGCAACTAAAGGAATTCTATCTGAAGATATAATAACATATTTCCCTACTTTAGAACAGCGTAAGGGCATTTTGTCTTTTGCTAAAATAATCAATTCATGATACCTAAATCTAAACACTTGCTCTCCAACTGTAACCACGCAGCGCTTTCTCTTAAAAGTGTTTTCATACACCCGCTATATCGTTAATACCTAATTTGCCTATTTAACGGCCGAAATATTGAGTAGAATTGAAGTCATGACACCAGTCCAATCTAGCAATCTGGTCCAAGTTCGGCGTCTCTCCCTTATTTTCTTGGCAGAAGATGCTAGCTAAAGATTGTTTGCTTTTTAATGCTTGTTGAAACCATTATTTAATTGCTTGAAGATGTCACCATCGTCTAAAACTACGCTTATTTCTAAATTTGTGATGCACATCAGATATGCAGTCTTAGAAATTTGCTTCAACGTTTTTCGAAAAAGGGCTTATTTTATTTACTTTCTATAGCATTTCGTATACGTGTTTGAGATCAAATAGCTTTCTCTTCTCGGAGTTCCAACTTCTGTCAATGAAAAGTTCATTAAAAAATATAGAGCGCGAAATACATTAAAAATGAAATAAATTTATACAGAAATAAACTTGGAAAAATGTAATTTTATACGGATTCTCGCAAGTCTTGCATTGTTGGCTTTGAATGAAAGAATTATTCAAATTTTTATTCTAAATAAAATAAGCTTTTTTTTAATGATAACTGTTTGATTTTAAATGATAATTCTTGAATTTAAATATGCAAATGGAAATTTAGAGCATTCGTAGTTCAGTTTAATAAATTGCCCACAACAACTAAAGAAAATAAAATATTTTTAATTATAGATTTAGAAAACAAAAAAAACCCTGTCAAACAGGTTTTTAGAAATGTGTAAAATATTACCCGCATGTAAGTACACTTAATAAAGAATGCGGCATTATTTAAAATGTAAACTCGAACTAAATTTCTTTAAGGCAATCGTAATATAGGGGGAGTGTGGGGACATTGATAAACGTTTTTTTTAGAAAGCTAAAAAATGATTTTACCAACGGTAATAATTAGAACTAATACACTATTTTTATACATTTGTTAATCTAATATAGGATTTCAGTCGAATTTTGGTCACTAATGACATAATAAAATACTTATTACACTTTTTTCCTAAAACTGGATTTGTATCAATCTGCCCCATACTCGGGGTACATTGATACACATGGAAATATCTAAAATAATGATGGTTAATAGGTGTGGGATCAAAACAAAATTTCTTTTATCAAATAAACTTTGCATTCCAAATCAATGTTTAAGACTTTAACAAAGTAACAAATTTTTATTTTAATCAAAATTCAACATTTTTAATGAGACTGGAAAAATGAAACAAAACTGCCCCAGAAATTAATTTATCTCTACAAATAATAAAGGAGAATGGGTGTGTTTAAAAATACTTTGGAGGGAGGGAATGTGCACCTCTATGCCGATTTTGAAAATTTTAATTAATTAAAAATCAAGGGAAATTTTCGCGTTCTTCCTTGATGACTTACGAAAATAATATAGCACAAAAATAATTTTCACACCATCTGAAAATGCAATTATCTTTTCGATGATATTAATTAAGTTTCCGTACAATTTCTTCTCCAATTTGTATAAATTCGTAAAAAAAATATTTTAAACTTAATTTTCAACAATACTTTTCATTTTTGCACTGAAATTCAAACCGTTTTCATTATTTAAACAAATACTTAATTTCGTGTTTCTTTTAGATCGTTCGTTTTTACATTTTTTCCATTTCTGAAGACGATTTTGCAAAGTTGTTGCTGTTGAGGCACATTGATACACTCAGAAGGCGCGTATCAATCTGCCCCCAAGAGCTCTTTTTACTTAAAACAAGTGGTTACGCAAAAACAACGCTAAACAATCTCAAAACATAATATAGTTCAGAAAAATAAATGTTTTTTCCTACTTTTGGAGTAGATTCCGTGGCAGGAAAACGTAACTAGTTAAAGAAATCACACAACATATACTTAGAGTAAAATTCACTTAGACGAGAAGATTAGCGGTTTAATTCATTTGTAAATTAACTTTTGACTAAAAATGGTCGAAAAATATACCCTTTTCTAAGGGTTACAGTGACATATATGTGAGGGGATATGAACATCTTGAGCCATTCCAACCATCAAAATTTATGGAAGAACTGCACACAAAATGACGGAGAAATAAAATGCGAGGAGACTGCCATGAAAAGCAAATGAAAGTAAAAATGATAAAAAAAATAGTAAATAAGAGACTGCACATAAAACACTTCTGCTTTTGAAAAATTATCAGCATTTCCGGTTATTCTGCACCTTTCCTTTGAAAAGTTTGCTCTCATGGCAATTAATAGAATTTGGGTTTATGAACACAACGAAATAAGTTCATTTCTATGAGAGGTTATCTTCACAACTGTCATCGAATATAGCTACAATTCGATTCATTGCGATGAACTGGTTAGAATCAATGCAAAGTCCAACTAACGTATACTAAGATAGCCTTATCGATATTATTTCGATGCATCGAAATATTAAAGCCAAAAGGGAAGCAACGCATAATGCCAAACGTTGCAGTCCATCCTTTCCAAACAGTAACCTTTGATTGCTTACAGTAGCTATAATAAATTGTTTAATAATTTGCTTACTGTAGCTATAATAAATTGTAGTTTTTCCTAATTTCCTATAGAGTTAACATGTGTATCCCGTTTCACCCCACTTTCCCCTATTTGTGTAGTTGAAACTCGATTTCAGTCGGAATACTCTCGAAAACAGTGCAGTTGAGTCAAGCCAGTGCTTTGCTCTTTCTACAACGATGTAACCATGATCAAATACTCCTCCCCCAAAACTCATAAATATGAGGAAACGCATGAAGGAGTTTCACATTTTATTATTTATTTATTTAGAACAGCCTCGGGAAACTTGCTTAAATGGGCTGGTAGGACAGTAAAAAAGACTAAATCCTTTACGTCTCGGTCTTTTTAATTCTCGCTTGCAAGAATATCAGCAAGAATTTAAAAATCCCAAGGCAGTTTTTCAGAGTCCGAAAAGCATAGCAACATTTGAAATTCTTCTTTGCTGAATTTAGAAACAAACAATAAATATTTTCCATCACGGTGCCCCAACCCAAGACTTACACTCGGGCATCAGTACTCGCTGTGTAACCTTCTTCTATTATTTCCAGGAAGAACACTTCCATTACATTTCCAACTCGTGTTGAATTTGTGAATTCTGGTCTGTTCTGTTACAAACGAACTTCAAATTTTTTTTAACCGAAATTTCCTCACGATTTTCTTATTTTGATGTAACAAGCCTAATACACACACTTCGAAAAATTGTTGTGGTTTATAAGAAACTAAAACAGCCTTTTTTAAATTGAAAATGACGAAAAATATATTAAAAAATTCTCGACTTATTTTTTCAGTCGGTAAATGTTTCTACTTAAAATAACGATTTTTATGCAACTGACTTCCATGATTTTTTTTGCTTTTGGCATCATGATCGTTAGCCGACTAATCGTATTGATTACGAAATCTGATATATCATGCCGACTCTGGAAAATCGACAGATGTTGAAAATAGCTATATGAGCTGATTCCTCATCGACACAAGAATATACTATTATTGTATCTATGACAAAAAGTCAATTTTGACAATTTCATTCACATAAGCAAGAATCGACATTTTCTCCTTGCGCATTGGCGGATTTTGAAAATATAAGGCTACAGGCGCAAAAGTGTTTTGAGGCCCTCTCCGTACTCAATGTTGTAAATTCTCCGTCGGTTTAGTTCTGAGATGTATGTCGAATAAATTTTGAGGCCCTCCAGGCTCTCGAGGCACGAAGCGAGCGCCTCTAGCGCCTGTGCAGAAAACCGCCATTGTCCGTGCGGCAAACATAGTTTCGCCGATTTCGCAATCAGCAAGATTTTCATTACGAAAAATAAAATGTTCCCAACAAAATATTATTAAAATATTCCTCAAAAATACCGACTTGGAAAAAATATTTCATGTTTTTATACCATTGCAATCATGTGTCTTCAATTATCGTAATGAAATATTTCGTTTGATTATTTTTTTCAAAATTTGCCGACAGATCTGACCAAAATGCCGACTTCGGAAAAAATCTGGGGGGTGTCACACACCCCTCACCCCCACGTCTCAGATTATAGTATACATGTATTATTACATATTATTGAAAGTAAGAATTACCAAATACAGAAACAAATTTATGATTGAATTTTAAATAATTTTTGGTGGGTGTATAGCTTACTATAATTTTGGAACTGTACTGTTATTTTGAGAATTCTTTAATCAAACTGAAATTATAGAGTTAACCATGTACCAATTTCAATAATTTAAAATAATACTTCTTACTTTAAAAGATTAACAACTCAAAAGTACAAAAGTCAGTAAGCGCTTGAGATTACTAGATATCTAGTCAGTTGTTGAGTTTACTAGATGGTATGCCAATACTTACTTCTGCATCCAAATCATCTAACAATTCCTTTCCAATAGATAGCAATATACAGAGAATTCCAAGTTCTCTGCAGACAATGAATTTCTAAATTTGTTCTTTAGCTTTGAAAAACAGAATTCACAATATCATTAGATTATTCATTACGAATACTAATATTATTACAAATATGCTACGATATCTCAAAAATGGATTTCACTCCTTACAGACAAAGTTCTTTTAATATATTTTCAATCGATGCAGGGCTATTAAGAACAGAAAAAGTGAAAACAAGCATAATGGTCGGCAAAATATAGAAACCCAACTTAACCATAATCGGGACTCTCAGCTAAACTAAATCTAAATAATGATATTATTCCAACTAAATTCGAATGAAGAGAAAGACTCATGGATAATTAGTATTTATTAGTTATTAAGCGGTTATTCTTAGCATTGGGATTATAATCCCTCACACGCGTTGTTTACAAATCCCTTTGATAAAAGAATGAGTGTATGGGTATACTAATATTTAATCAAATTCGGTGGCGATCTTAGCAAAACGGTTTGTAAGCTCCACAGGGAAGGAGCACTTTTTCTCTGCGACGAGATCATTGCCTGGCTTTCCAGTATATTTTGACCCAGATGAGACTGACAAGAATATGAATTCAGAAATTTAATTTTGGATATCCTACAAATTTGTATTTGATTTTAGTACTTTTTAATGTAGGGATGGAAGACAAACTCTCAGTAATGATTTTTATTTTGACTTCGTTCTTCAAGGTCCACCCTACCCTAAAATTAAATTTTAATAGTTTGCTCTACAAAGCAGGATTAAATGAGTTCAAACTAAAGCAAGGAATTGATAACAGCATAACATATTATTTTAAAGATACACACCAAGAATTCAAAGTTGCCACCAAATCTTAATACCAATAAATTTCTCACCCACAGGGTTAAAATCAATTTCCCGTGTAAAATAACGAAAATATTAAGAAAAATGTTTGATTTAAAATTCTTTAGGTTAAATTTTTCTTATATGGTTTTAGAGACAAAACGCGAAGGAGAATGTTCGCCGAAGGCTGTCAGTATTTAATACTAGAAAAGCAATGTGAAAGGGAAAATTTGAGTTTAACTCTCTAAGTCTTTTTTTTTTCCTTTTGTAAGATATGCTGTGCATGTTCTACTCTCTCTTTGCTGACTGTAAACAAGAATACCACACCCACGAAAGAAAGGGCCCTTTACCGTTTTTACAACCTTGTTAACATAACCAAAGAAACACTCCCATAGACTTCCCCACCCCCAAGGAAAAGACGAGTGTCCCCTTTTCACCGAGGCCATTTTGTCAAATTGCATGATTCCCCCTCCCCTTGTAAGTTTCAGAGGTCCGAAGTAGACTATTTTCTTTGTTCGCTTTTCCGTCAGTTTTACTACTGTAAAAAACAATAACAAGGAAAAAGAATGTTATTTAGACATTTCCAAGTACCGCATCCGTCCTGCTCAGAGGGGTCATCTCTTCCGTCTTGCCAGGGGTGATATGAGTGGTCATTGCGTCCCGACCTTGCACAGAAAGAAAAGGTTGTGTGAAGAACATAAAACTACTTGCTATTTTGTTTGCTTTAGAAGAGAGTAGACGCAGGAATTTCTCTAGAAAAAAAATTCTTCCCTTTCTCTCTCTTTCACATACACATATCCTGGGGGCCCATATCAGTTTATGTTTAAGGGGCCCACTTGCCAGCGGGCAACCGGGCCAGTCCGCCACTGTATACGGCGGCCACTACTGGATCTACAAAGCTTCCCCCCTTCAGTAGTAGTTTCAGGAAGTTGTTTGAACCTATTGTTCTTTCTTTTTCTCTGGGAATTTTTGCTGCTTTCTTGTTAAGTGAATTAATAACCATGTTTCATTACTTTTAGTATAAATAGTAAAGTTCAAGTCATTATGCTATACCATTTGAGGCTGTGATAGTGACTATAATTGGCTGCATTTTCGTGTAGTTTATTTTTTGGTTTACGATCCGGTTTTGAAGAGGGATGTCGCCACATTTAAGGGTTAGGTTCCCAATATCGCTCACTTGAGTTTTCCCATTATCGCCTTAGCCCTTTGAGGGGCACTATATAAAAAAAATTACCTTTAAAAAATACATAGTTGATGTCCTATCAAATTGACAATACTCCTAAGTTCTTTTTTTATTTTGATGTTTTATTCAGGGAAAAAGTGTTAAAAGAATTCTTTCACTATATTCCTGAAAAGTACAAAAAATCTGTCTTGTATTACTTTCAATTTTGTTGTGCCTTAATTTTCATGTTTAATAAAGAAAGTGACCACAACACAAGTTACACTTTATTTCAATCCATTTTAGACATAGGCGATATTAGGAACACTGTTTTTAGCAGAAAAAATTCAGCGGTCTCTTAAGACAAATTGCACCTAAAAATTAATCCTCTCTTAAAATAATAGCTTAAGTGAGCGATGTTTGGGCCCCCTACCTTATATAATTTCTGCCGAAATATTTCTACTGTAAACATTCCGGCTTTGTTTTGTCATATTGATCTTATATAAAATTCAATACCGAAGATTATTATACGATTTAAGGTAAATTTTATTTACTTTTCTTCGAGCAGATAACTAGTTTAGCTTTAACCCGAACACTTTTTGAAATTTAGCATGTACTTTAGAGGCCATAATGACTGATATTTCAGTCAGAGGGTTAAATAACTAGCTTAAATTATCAGGATTTGGCACTACTTATATTAAAGAAAAAGTACAAACTGAAGTTAGTTCTAATCCTTTGACTAAGATTTATACATAACATACTGAAGAAATTTCTAAAACTTAAAAAATGTTGTAAAAACTAGTTTATTTAAAACATTGGAATTTGAAAATTGTCCCTGTCAAAAGTCAATTTTTCAATCAATATGTAATAACTGTTTATCTAAGTTAGAATGGAATAAATTTAATGAAGACACAATACATTAAAAAATTGAAAATTAAAGCATTGTAAATTACAATGTAAGAAACAGCTAAGGATAGAAAAACTACCTCAAAAATGTTTTATATCTGCCTGGAATAAGTAAAAGAAAAAATAAATTTAATATTATATAATTTATAATAATTTAATTTGTATCATTACTTAAATATTAAAATATAAATTTATACAATTATAAAAATTATATATATGATTATATTATTGAAGCATTATATTAATTAAATTTAATCAATCTTATCTTTGACACACACATTATATATATATATAATGTACGTTTTTTGGATGTGTTATTTTTGGTCCAACAACAATCCACTCGAGGATTGGCCGATGTTCCTAGAGGCCATTGAAATGATCTAAAATCCTTTAAAATACTGATGTTAAGGACTTCATAATTTGGTCAGTTTTAGTAGCAGAAGAGTGGAACTTTTTTGTTTAAAATGTTAAGTGTCTCAAGAATATTTTAATAAATATAACAAACAAGACCAAGAGGCTATATAAAAATTTAGACATACTTCAAAGCAACTTGACAAACAACAATACCATAAAGAGATGTATAAACTAATGTCACGCTGGGATAAATGTCTCAACGTTTAAGAAGATTATGTCAAGAAATACACAAAAGTATGTAGTTTTTGTTAAATGTATTAAATATTTTCCAGAATTATAATTGTCAGTGTCATTTCGCTTAGCACCTTTATTATAGGACTGCCCTCATACATTCTTTACATCATTTAGAGCATTTTTGCAATTGGAAGTACAGAATATCTCTAACGGTTTAGAAATTAGCTATTAGGACTTAATTAGACAACTTGTATATATGGAGAATGATGGCTTCAATGCACTGATCTCGAGCAAGAGCAGCACCCTATACCTGTGGCCTCAACTCATGAAGATGAAAACAGAGTTCGACAGAGGCAGTGAGGAGAAAAATGTGCTATGGACTTGTAAACTTTTAAGACTTCATCTGCCTGTAAGATGTCAAGCAAACATCATAATTATGTAATATTCTATGGAACACCATCGACATCAGCCTTATATCTAAATAGGCTCATGTGCTCATCTTTGATCGTCGATTAGTCATTAAACATATTTAATTCTAGCTGAATTGAGTCCCTACAAAATTGGGGGCTCGGCCAGGTCTGAATAGTCCCTAATATTCCAGCTGTTAGAGTATTTTGAATCAAAAGCAAGTGCTTGTGACTCTCCAGTAGGCTGGGACAACCATTGTCAAAAAAATATGAAGTGGAACTTGCATGCACATATTTACTGAGTTTCATTTTAGGAACTGAACTCTTTGTGACTGTGTTTTGTATCTGAAACTGGGAAGAAAAAAAGAAGATACTGTAGATACCTCTCCAAGAGCATTGGTCTTGTGGGCAGCCATCGTGTGAGTGCCAAAGTTTTGCTTTATTCTTTATTTCAAAATTTCTTTTCTGTCGAGAGCACGAAGAATTTATCTTCAAAATTTAACTGAAGAATAAGGGGTAAATTCAGAACCTAATGTTCATGTCTCCGAATTGATTAATTTAATTACTAAAGATGTGAGTTCTGACAAAAAATTCGCAAAGCTTGATTAGTACCAGACAGCAAGAGAAAGAAAAAGTCAGCCATTTCATTTTATTTACAAAGAAAATAATTATGTACAATAAAGTTAAAAACACTATAATACATATTTAAATAAAGTATGAAGTATTAAGATTGAATGCAGAATGACCATAGTATGTTATAGCATGGTATCTCATAACCTGATCTTTAAACGTGGCTGTTCTGAGGCTTCAGAAACCAATTCACAGTGCTTATAATCACTTATAAGTAACTCTAAATCAGTATAGGCTGTTGTAAAAGTATCTTTTTCCATGCACTCAACTTCCAGGAAATGATGTAGATGTGCCTAAAATGGATAATAATAATAAAGCTTAAAAGCAAAATATTTTATAACTGAATATGAAATAAATTCATTCCTTAATCACCAGAAACAACAGAAATTAAGAAAAATACACTAGAATGCATCATATTTAATTTTCTATATTTGACATACAAAGTATAAAAAATAGCTTTTAAATAATTCAAATTAAGAAGAAATGAACTCTATAGCAACAATTAAATACAAGTACAGTCTAATTCGAAACACACACACAAAACTTCGATAAAACAAAACTGGTCCAAACTTTTCAAACACTTATGTATTCCATGGAGAAACCATATACAAGGTGTCCTAAAAGTGGAACAAGCATTTATTTCCTTAAATATTGCAGCTAGACAGATATATACCTCCAATTACAAAGTTTCATCACACAAGGTGGGAATTGTATGAAAAAAATTTGACTTTTGTGGGGGTGATTAATAAAAAATTTTAAAAATTAAATTTTTGTATGGTCCCCGAAAAGTAAAAGTGTCAATGAGTAAAATATTCCTCTCATACTCATATAAACATAAACTACATTTCACGATTTCATCAGCAAAATTTACAGAGATATACGAGGGCTATTTTTTTTCAACCTCCGCTTGAGCCGCGAAACAAGCAGACTGTTAGTTTGTTTTGAGTGGGAATTAATTGGATCAAATTCACTTGGATAAAAATAATTTGTACACATAACAAATATATTGTTCGAAAAAGAAATTATTCTGCTATAAATAAATTAGTTTAACATGAAAACACTTTGAACAACTACTATGATGCACTCAACAAAAAATATTATCACTAGCATTAATTACTTTCCCCTATAAACCGGATGTTTCCACTTTGAGCATAATAAATCCAATAGTGTTTCTGAAATCAGCAACATTGCATTTGTTGGAGGGTTGCCAATAATAGGAGATCCTCCCTGTTTTGGGGGATTTGTGACCATAGTATGGGAAAAGTCGAAAAATAAGGCAAAGCAGGAAATTTTACTTGCCAAATCAGCAACACTGATTGATAGGTAATGTGCCTGCGCGTAGTTGCTTCTATACAGTGCTGTTCAAAATTATTAGAACGGACTGTTAAAAGTTCATCTTTTATTCATAAAATTTTAAAAACTCGATAAAACTTTGCTATCTTGCTTTGATTTTCTAGTACCTTATTTCATCCTACATAAATGCATATAAGTTTTAATTATTTTATGAAATATCAATACTTCTTAGAAAGAATTATTGTTTTAAACTGTATATTCTAACTGTTCAAAATTATTCGAACGACTGATGACGAAGGTTATATTTAAGTGTGTACGAATTGGATTTGTTTTTATTTTGGTAAATTTTAACAGATTAATTTATTTGGTAATTTATTTTTTTTTTTTTTTTGCTCTATGAAGCAGTCAAGCCAACAGTAATGCTCAAGAGCTAATAGATTTCTTTTGATCTTCGCCACCGCAACAATGAAACTTGAAAAGATAGGGTATCATATGAAAACCTAGCAAAAAACTATAAATTGTCGGTGTTTGGTATCTACTATTTGTGCAAGAAGTATGAGGCGACAGGATCCATCGGAAACAAGAGAAGATCAGACAGAAAACCGAAAACAAGTACAAGAGAAGACTCCATGAATTTAAAATTTGCACAGAAAACGAACGATAAATCGTCAAGAGAGATTGTTAAAGGCTTGAAATTGAATGTGTCAGCTCTAACAGTTTGCC
This sequence comes from Araneus ventricosus, assembly GCA_013235015.1. Lineage (NCBI taxonomy): Eukaryota > Metazoa > Arthropoda > Arachnida > Araneae > Araneidae > Araneus > Araneus ventricosus. The sequence continues at coordinate 100,742 of BGPR01000379.1, read as the reverse complement.
TTATAATAAAAAATTCATGGTTGATGAGCTGTATCCAAAGAAAAAGACTATACACCTCAATACATTTCAAAACAAAACATGGCAACGTGCTGACCTTTGCAAAAGATAATATTCCGAAGGTTTCACAATTCTGGGACTGTGTTTTATGATCCCACAAAAGCAAATATGACCTTTTTGGATTAAAAAAAAGTAAAAGAGTGTGGGGACGATCAGGTGACGCTCTTAAAATGATGAATAACCTACACAGAGTAAAACACTGAGGAGGAAATATGATGATATGGGGTTGCTTCCTTCTGAAGGTGTTGGTAAAATTGTGATGATCAAAGGTAAAATTACTGCACGTATGTACGTCAAAATCATGTCCCAAAATCTGAAGAAATCCATCAGAAATTTGAGTGTGGGTCGACGGTATGTCTTTCAACGAGATAATGAACTAAAACACATGTCAAAGATTTCGAAAGATTATTTCTCAACAAACAAGATTAAGATACTGGAGTGGCCACCACAAAGACCAGACCTTAATCCCATTTAAAATTTAGAGTTAGTTTTGAATTAAAAATTCCCTTTTGACGAGAGAAATAAAAATAAATTTTTTGAGACGATCAAAAATGAATGGCACAGTATCAACCAGGAGACAATGCAGAAGCTGGTTGATAGCCTGAAACAAAGAATAAAAGCAGTGATTCAGGCCAAAGAAGGCCCATATAAACATTAAACACCAATATTTTATTTCAAAAAATTGTTATGCTATTTTTCCGTTGTAAATTTTGAACAAATGAAAATGTTCCAATTCCGATTTATTTGCCATAAAGTTTGAATTATTTGAAATTTTTTCTAATGAATACAACTGAATTAATAACAAAATTAATATATTTGAGATAAAAAATAAATTTATTTTCTATAATAAAAAGTGTAAAATTTTCTATAGCGTTCTAATAATTTTGAACACCACTGTACTTATTTTATTCATCTTTTCAAACTGAACTTTATTATTTTTACCCTATTCATGTGATAATCCGATAGAATTTGTAACCTGGCGAATGAGTCGATTTAAATTATTAAAAATGTTGTAAATCGTAAAAAAATAAAACATTTTTGAGTACTTTTGCTTTAGAACTGAAGACAAAAAATATAAACTATTTACTGGAATTTGTAACGAAGTATTATTCCGAAAATGATAAGGAAATAAATGTAACAAACGCAAAAACCCGGAGAGAACATAAAAAAACTAATCTGGATTAAATCTAAGGAATTTGAAACAGCAGAATTGGCAATAAAGTATGTAAATAATTTGTGGTAAATAAAACGTGAAAAAAATGTCATCATACAATAGCTCAGCTGGATGCAAAATCACCTATCGCTGTATAGCTGGTGGATATAGAAAGAATGAATGTCCTTTGGGAATACATTTGTTGATCCATTCTACAAGTTCAATTGTTTCATTATATGAAGCACAGAATGAGCACAGTAATCACGTGGATGGAAATCGAGGCCTATCTATGGTGGCGAGAGAAATGGTGCATCAGCTATTTGAAGATGAAATCAGAAAACTGAATGCAATAATAGCTGCATTCCAAAATCGTGTTTGAAAGAACCAAAAAAAAAAAAAAATTGAAACTTAAAAATATTCTGGCAAAACTTAGACAAGAAGAATTTAGACCACCAACTAACTTAATCTGTGAAAGCAGTGGCGTAGCTGCACATTTTGCCGTCAGGGGTGAACTTGCAACATACCGCCCTTTCTTTACAAGTCACATTGTACACATAAACATCAAAATAAATTCCAGGTTAAAAAAAGCGTTTATTTAGTAACGTGATTTGTCGTTTGACACCCTCGATCTCTGCAGACAGGTTGCGAAATCGCGCGACCACCACCAGTCTGCACACAATGAATGAATCACTGCTGCTGCTTTTCATAGTTATAAAGTTATTTTCTTCGCGCTCCTTCCAAAGTGCCACCCGGGGCGTACAGCCCCTCCACCCCCTTTAGATACGCCACTGTGTGAAAGATGTATTTAATTGGTATAACACCAGAATGGATGTTCCGGCTGGAAGAGGATGGGCCGTTTGTGTTCGATGTAAATGTCGAAGTCGATGATGAAGAAAAACATGATTTAAAAATTGTGATCTCAACGAAGCGATTACCTTGATTAGTAAATAAAAGTGAAGGAGTTCAAACGGACACGATCTACAAATTGATTTGGCAGGGATATCCTGTACTGATTACTGGCTCGTTGAATATAAAACGGATATTCCAGCCATTTGCAGTATTGGTATGAACAATGAAACACAGTCAGATATTGTATTCATTTTTCCTTGTGTGAAAAATAATAAAGGAGAACTCTACTAATAATAAAAGAGAATGTGTTTGTAAGTATGTATTGACGATCCTATTTTTTTTTCTTCCCTATCACTAATAATGGATTAGAGACAACAAATGCGTTGATAAAAGAGGAATATACATTTCGTGATTGCCTTTCTTTTGGTCAGTGCTTTGAAGTGTTAAAAATGCGATTGTGAAAACATTGTCAAATAATTTTAGAAAAAAAAAAAAAAAAAACGGAACCAATATGTGTTTTATTTACCATCTTCACAGGTGAAATGGAACATAAATGCAGAAGTGGTCCGTTCACATGAAATTACATATCTCAAATGGACCACTTTTGATGAATATAAAACTGAATACAATAACTATATATGGAAAGTGACAGTATCTGCATCTGGCAGTAACGATTCTGTTTCCACATTCTCCTGTCCTGTTTTTGCAAAAAAATATATTTGTAAACATAGCTTAGGCATGTTAATTCGTATGGCGCAGCAGAAAGTGCCAAATGAAGCTAAAAGTTTACCTCTTGGGCAAAAATATAAAAGGGGTTGGCTTCCCAGAGCCAAGCCAGAATTCTTGATTTTATTTAAGATCATTGGAATTGTTTTTTAATTTCCCTCTTTTAAAAAAATAATAAAAACGTTTCAACATTGCTTTCTGGCTTGACAGGCTCGAAAATTTTCCTACTTTTGTAGTCATTCCACTTGTACTTGTAGCTTTGACGTGGTCGAAGACATTTTTTGGTAGTTATTTCATTGTAATTTTTATTAAATTATTGAAAGTATTGTATTGTTCTTTACGATTTTTATTGTCAGATGAGTAAAGTTTGTTAAGTTAAAGAGTTTTGGTTTACTTTAGCCTTGAGGTTTGACATTCGTCGCAACAATACAAAATTTTTATGACCTCAGCCCCACCCCCTGACCCGAATCTTAGATTCGCCACTGGTCCAATTTAAAATTTTTGATACTATGTCATAAAAATTTGATTTTGAGTGCAAAGTATTCGATTTACAGTTCGATGTACCAAGTGTAAATTATATCAAATTTATAGTCAATATATTCTAATTATAATTTCATGTGCCAAGTGCAAAGTATTCGAATTATAGTGCAAAATATTCAAATTATACGGCAAAATATTCGAATTATAATGCAAAGTATTCGAATTATAGTCCATTGTACCAAGCGTAAAGAATCAAATTTAAAGTGCAAAGTACCCGAATTATAGTAGTTCTATGTACCAAGTGCATTCTATCTAAACTGAAATGCAATTATATATTTCCATTTTTTTTTTCATGACTTTAAATCGTCTAAGTTTATATTTGTGAACATTTGTTTGAATTTCATGAGTTGAGTTGTTTTCTAGATGAATCTGATCTTGTTTGTTATTTTTGGTGATGTCATAATATGGTCGTGCAAATTGTGTAGCTATGACCTCATAACCAACTACGACATCACAGCCAATCAGTTTTGGTCCCATGCTGAGTATATAAGTGGTATGTTAGATTTTTGTATTTAGTATGGAAATGTTGATCTTTTTATTAAGTATGGAAATGTGTGGAGAGAGTAATGATGTTTTGTTTTATTTTTGAAGTTATTTTCTAGTAAGAAATAAAATCGTTTTTATGCAAAATGGAATAATTATTTCTTGCAGCAAATATCGATCCACCACTTAAGTCTAACCAACACAGACAAGTGGTAGGAGGTGGGGGTGCGCGGTGGGGGACGACGCATGTCTCTAACCATAACTTTTGGCAAGTTAATCTATGTTTTTCATGCAAATTGTTTCTTTCTTTTGTTTACGTCCGACTTCATATGCTGAAAGCTGTTCATTGGTTGTGACGTCAGGCACGGACGTGTCCTTAAGCCGACGAGTTCTTGTTATTCGACAGATGAAATGCAGCTTGAGAGATGGCCGATTGTGTTTTTAGTTTTTAAACCGAAGCTATGGTTTACAGTTTTTATTTTTAACATGTGCAATAAATGGCTTTGATTAAAAGATTGACGTGTTTCTTCCACAATACTCTGCAAATTTTTCCATCAATAATATCTGCTTCCAGCTCGCCAGTTTGAGCTGACCTGTCGGTACGCAAACATGTCTGGTATAATTGATGCTCCAGCCAAGTGTGAATTGCGTTGTGTTATTCGCTTTCTTCAAGCAGAAGGAAATAAAGCAGCAGAAATTCACCGAAGAATAAACCGAGTGTATGGGGAAAACTTCATGAGTGAGGGTGTGTTGCGTGAATGGTGCCGAAAATTTAAAGACGAGCAAACCACCGTTCATGATGAAGGGAGACAAGGACGCAAGTCTGTCACAACAGAAGATCTTGTTCAACGAGTTAACCAAGTGGTTCGACAGAAACGGAGGTTTATCATAAGTGAGTTGTGTGTGCAATTTCCTGAAGTGTCGATTAGGGCTGGGCGATGACCAGATTTTAATATCGCTATATATGGTGTAAGATAAATCGATATTTCTCGATATATCGATATTTTATTATTTATTTGAATGATATATCGCCTCTAAACACATTGACTAATCAAAATTAATTCAAATGAAAAGAATTTTCAGTTTACATCTTTAATTTTCATTTGAAACAATAAACGTATTTTTTGCTTTTTCCTTCAAATAAAATAAAAAAAATAATGGTATTAATCTTTTCATCAGAATATAGAATGCTGGAATAGCAGTTCGCTTAAGAAGAGTTGGCATGCCAAAATTTATCATAACATTTAATGAATTCCGTCATTCCTTAAAATAATGGAGTGATTTTTAAAATTTTCGCTTCAATACTGCTTATTTACTAAACATCAGTTTCTTTCATCGCTCAGAAAAGAAAAAAAAACACAGTAATACCTTTAACTATCTAAATAAAGTAGTTTCAAATAAATCCTCAATTCAAAATCCAAAATCATTAAAAATTAATTCACTACTTGAATGAACTAAACTTTTTATTTTCAATGTATGAACGGATAATTTAATATAAATATGCAACTATAATTTTAGCGCAATTGGTAGTATAGCTGATCACAATTAGACGAAATAAAAGTAACTGTTATAAGGTTTACAGTAGAAGCATTAAATATATAATTTAAGTTGAAAACAGAGAAAGAATGTAACTGGAAATAAAAAGTAACAGGAAATAATTTGTTTCAATATATTCCAAAATCCAAGGGAATTTACATAAAAGAAAAATAAAAAGAGAAAAAAAAAACATTGTGGGAAAAATTTATTACTGCTAAAGTAAGCCAACCCAGGTTATCATTTAGAATTGTTGGTAAGGGATTGTTTTGGCTTTAAAATAACGATGCATGGAAATGGTATACTGAACATAGAGTTTGTTGGACTTGGCTTCGATGTTAACAGTTCATTGCATCGAATCGAAATAATCGATGCCAGTTATGAGGATAACCTCTATTGATACCCATGTGCAGACAGAACAGGAAATGAAAAACTAGATCATAAATTCAATTAGTTTTAATGTAAGTGCGAAGGATCCAAGGGAAATTACGCAAGAAAAAAAAAGAAAACAAAGGAAGAAAAAGAATTTATTATAACCACAAGAAAGCAAACATAAATTTCTGTTTGAAAAAATTCCCAGATTTGACAATCTATAGCTAAAAATTTGGCTTCATATCGAGCAGATTGTTAAGGCTTTCAGAGTGAGATAACTCGATATGCATATCGATATCAGTCAGTTGAGAGTGAAACTCATACTGCATTATATTGAATCAATCGTTGGAGTTTCAGAGTGAGTGAATTTGGCAAGGTTTAGAGTGAAGTTCGCATTCAATCAGCAGAACACCCTAAACTGACTCCTTTAAACCCAGATGAATGACTGACTACTCGCGTCAAGACCAAAAAGGGTACAAACGCAAATTATTTATATGCGCTTTTCTTTTTGCTTTCATTTTTCGTTTTGAATCTTTTATTTGCTTTAAAAGCTGTCATGCGTTATATTCCTTCCTCATTTTTTTATGCAGTTCTTAAGATAGATATTATTTTCTTTTCGGTATTTAATTACGATTGCCTTAAAAAGGAAAGGACTAAATTTATTTATCTTCAGTGTTGCATTTATTTATTTTGGTGTTGAAATAACAATGATATAAAAACAGAATAAAATGTAAAATCAAAAATAAATCTTGCAAACATTTTCAAGTTAATTCAAGTCATTTGACTCTTTTTTTTAAGGCTAAACTAAGCCTTTTAACATAATTAATAAAAAATTCTCTGCGCAGTGTGAAGGGGGGTGGGGGTATGACAGGGGTAATCAAAAATGAAAAGATTAATAAAGGCGTACAGCAGAAAACAGGGCTGGAACCGCTGCTTTAAACAATAAAAGTAAAACATAGATGTACAAAACTAAATTTTAAACAGTTCCATTTTCATTCAAATCACATTAAATTAACTTTTATATGAAGAATGATAGATTCTTGAGAATCATTTACCTTCTTCAGATATTTATTAATAACATTTGCCTAAACTGCCTTTCATTATTTAAAAATAAAATTTTCAAGAGAATACACAAAATGTAAATTCATTATAAATTAATTCATTCAAGTTTTCACTCAGGAAAGAATGCTATTTGGAATCTTTTTTTATATTTAGAGACTTCAAACTTTTTGTTGTGACAGCTGAACAAGAATTTTCAAAAATATAAGATATCATTTATTTGGGTATCCAAGTAGCTTAAGATGTACAATATTTCCCTATTATTATACCATATATTTGTGTATTACTGGCACATGAACAATTATATTATGGCATAACTACTGACAAAAATTCATCTACAACAAGATATTTTCATCAATTCTGATAAAAGCAGGCAATTTCAAATGAAATACATGATACAAGCAATTTCACTAAAAATTTTGCCATAACTTATTTTACCTCCTCATCTCTAAAATTCATTCATTTCTATGCCTTTTAAAATATAGTTAAAAAACCTCAACATTCATGCAAGAAATAGGTTGTATACCTTTACATACAAAATTGCTAAAAAAAAAAAGTAAAGTGAAAAGTAGAAGTACAATGAAAAAAAAAATCCGTATAGCATTATACAGGTCTCAAACTCACCTTTTTGCGGTACATTTTAAGAAAATTTTCTTTCAACTTGCACAAATATTTTGTAATTGATGTTGTATTCGAAAGCATGAGAATTGAGCGAGAATAAGCTATGTGAGGGATTTTGCACAATCCAATTTTCCAGCCCTCTTTATTCCAAGGTATAAACTTGACACTCCCTTTCAGTCTGAAACAACAAACCATGAAACTCAAGTTGAAATTTTTGATCAAGAAAATGTATCAAATAAAATTTATTTTCAATAATCATGCGGATGCAAATATAGTTAACTATACTGTGATGTTATACAAAAATACAACCACAATTCAACTGTCTCAACTCTGCATTTCATTGCAGTAGAAAACAGTCTAATGAACACTTCAGTTTCCATTAATAGCTATAGACACAAACATCCGTAATGCTTCAAATACAACTGGAATTAATCTGTCAACAACAGTTCAGACTTGAAACGTTTGAACCTCTTGAAAGGTATGATACTTAAAAGTAATTTTTTCAAATATATTAATGCAAATACATTAATGCAATAACTTTGTTATGCAAACCATCAACTATTGAAATTCTAGAGAAGAGAAGTTAAAATACTGATTTAAATTTTCATCCAATGGTATTCATTAAAATTTGATACTAACAGCCACCGGGGGGGGGGGGGCCACAGCAAGTTCACGGATGAGAAACCGCCGTATAAGTAAGCCGGTTCTCGCTTCCCTGGTGGGTATAGAAATGGTGGTGTGGCTCTTAAGGCCAATCTCTAATGACGGGTCTTACCCCGGTAAACAGGGGGTTGCATGAGCTACTGATAATGGGGGCTATTATAAGGGGCTACAGTGCCCGATGATCTGTCGTAGTGGTCGGATATTCATAAAAACCCGTGTGGCTCAAGCTGGGATGGGGTAATTCTTGTTTGTTTACTAACAGCCCAGACAATATTTATTTAAAGTATTTATTAAATTAAATGTATATCTAATACTTTTCTTAAAATTTTTAAGCAAAAAGGGCAAGGGGGTTAAATAAAAAGCACACACACTTACCTACAGCATACTTAAAAAGAATTATTATACTAATTTATATACTGAAATGAATGAAATCCAATAAAATATAGAACATGCAACATTTATGTCAAGAATATTTTGAGTTGGCCTTTTATATAACAAGAATAAATGAAAAGCAATTAAGGTATAAATTTATATTCTGTATCGTCTGTGATATACACTGAAGTGTCACTGAATTAGGGATAGCAAATTAATAACGAATTGGGCCTCCTCTGGCCTTGATAACGGCTGCCACACGATGAGGCATAGATTCAACAAGTTTGCGGAAGCATTCCACAGGAATGGCTTGCCAAACATCGGCTAGATCTGTCCATAATTTCAGTAAGGGTCGCTGATGTTGTGTGATGTGAAGTTGAAGTTTGGATTTCTTTGGGATCTATAGAGGCAAAGGTTGTCATCCCCTAGTATCCGAGAGTCACAGTTAGTAGATATTGAAGAGTTTCAGCAACTGAAGAAAAACCTGAAGATGGCGCTTAGAAAAGCAAATCGTATGAAGGAAAACTCTGTATGACGAAAAAATTTGAAGATTCAGATTGAGTTTCAAGCAGAAAATCCTTCTGTGGGGCAAATACTTCTTGTAGATTAAAAGAATATGTTCGATAGTGTTTTCTTGATTGCACACGGAGCAAAAGGGGTCGTTGTGAAGTCCAAATCTGTACAAAAGAGCTGGGGTACTGACCATTCAGGTTAAAATGCGAGTAATGATGATGTCCTCGCGTCTATTTTTCAACCAAGGTGCAAGGGATAAGATGGAGGGTAAATCTCGCAGGATTTCAAGATATTTGCCATTTCGAAGGTTTTCAATCGGTCTTTGAATAGAAAAATTACTCTAGTATGAACAAATATCTTTCACTGTGATCCACTCAATGTACAGGTCCGACTCCGTGACATTTTTGGCGAGAGAATCCGCCCTTTCATTCCAGGTAATACTTGAGTGCCCCGGAGTTCAAACCAGTGCAAATTTTTGATTAAACTTGGCTCTCATTAAAATTTTATGGTCAAATGAAGTATGACTTGAATAAGAAGATCACTGTCAGGAACTGAGAGATCATCAATCGCTTGACGAATGGCAAGCGCTTCAGCTGAGAAGATGGAATTGATCGGGTGGATCCGAAAAGAGAATGATCTAAGATTTGAGATACCAGCTATGGAAGTGTAGAAATGAGATTTCGATGCATCCGTAGAGATGATAAAATAATCTTGAAATTCTTTACTGATGGTTTCTTCAAAAAGTGCTTTAATCATGGACGTAGGTTGAGCTTGATCTTGAAAGCCCAAGGAAGTAAGGTGAATTTCACAAATGTCGTTGTGGAGAACATCAAGTATGTTAGACAAAGTGATGATTTGGTCAGAGGTTATGTTGAAATCTGCAAGTAGCCCTGCAAAAGCATCCTGATCTTTCTTATTAAGTTGGATGCAGGGGTTCGAAGATTGCCGAAATAAGGGAGAATGAACGCCATTTGCCACTTGTTTGATAAAAAATTGAACGGCCAATCTCTTAATTTTTTCAGAGAGAATTTCCTGTCCCGCAATTTTCAGTAAGACAATGTTTGGTGTCCATATTGTAAGGCCAAGGGCAATAGTTTTGATGGTGTCACAAATTTTGAGATGAGTCTGCGATAATTTGTTGGTGATTGCGCAGCTGTAATAGAAAAGGCTACAGATTTCATTGTTAGTGATGCCAATCAGGTCTTTTGTCCTGGGGCAGTACGATTTATAGGCGATTGTTTCCAAGGCGTTAATTTTTCTGAGTGCTTTTGCTCGAAGATTTTTGACGACAGCGCCATTCTGATTAGTTTTAGAGAAGGTAATTCCCAAATATTTTATTGAATCCTTCCAAGGAAGAGGAGAATCTGCGTAGGAGGTGCGGGGAGTAGAAAGCAATTTTCTTTTTGATAGGTCGGCAACAGCACTTTTCTCAGGGGGAAATAGATAACTTCCAATAGGTACACCATTTGTAAACATTCTCCATTGTATTCTGCAGTTTTTTCTCAATGTATTCCAATGAGCTATGGGTACAATAAATAAAAATGTCATCTGCGAAAATGGAACATTTGACACCTTCGTCTAAGGTCTCAAAGAAATCAAACATAAAAATGGCAAACAGAACAGGCGATAAGGCACTTCCCTGTGCTAATCCTTTCTGAATGACTTTTGTGTTCGAAAGGCAGTTTCTCCATCGAATTTGTAGAGTTCTGTCATGTAAAAACTGATGAATGAATTTGGAAAGATTACCCGTGATACCCAATTGAAGGCATTTCAAAACAAGGCCATCAATGTACACCGAGTCATATGCACTTTTGATATCCAAATTGATTCTGATAAAATAATTTTTTTGATGATGAGCTTCCGTTATAGCGGTATGAATATCATAAATTGCAAGTTGATTATTTCGGAGGGGTAAGAAACCATAAATATAGGAGGGGATTTTTTTGTTGACGATCAGATGTGTAATGCGTTGCACCAAAATTCTTTCAAATATTTTTGAACAGACAGAAGTGAGGGCGATGGGCCTGTATGAGTTAATTTTAGATTTATCTTTATTTGGTTTTGGGACCGGAACAATGACTGAATGTTTCCATTGCTCTGGGATATCGGTTGACAAAAAAATTTCTTGGAAAAAATCGGTTAACTTCAAAAGATGTACAATGCTTAATTTTTTTAACCATTTCGCAGGGATGCAATCCGCGCCTGGGGAAGTATTTCTAGTTTTCTGGATCGCTTTTCGCACTTCTTGGAGTTGGATTGGAATATTCAGATAAGTATTTTTATTGCCGCTGAAATCCAAAGGAATAGGTTCATGGGTAAGTACTACTAGAGAAAAAATCAAGAAAAAGTTTGCTCTCTTTCTGGGGATTCGAAACATAATGATTTTTTATGTAGGATGAGGTTTGAAACATGTACTTCTTGATTTGAATGGTTGTAGATTCTTTTTATCATTGAATAAAACATGCGGGGGTTCCGAGTAACATTGCACATTTTATCCCACTAATTATTGCTTGCCCTCTTTGTGTGAAACAGGGGTTTTGCTGCATACTTTTTATGTGTAATCCAATCCGAAATTGAGACATTTTGTAAAGCCCTGGTCCTAAATTTTTTTTTCAACATTTGAAAGTTATGGCAAGAAATGTTCCATCAGGGAGGATAGTTGTTACCTGGCAAGACAGTGTGTTTCGCATTTTGTTTAATTATCCCAGAGACTTTGTGCAACACAGTATGGAGTTTGTGGAAGATAACATTTCCGAAGAATTTTTCATGATGGAGTTCCAATCAATTGTTTTAATGGTTTTCGAAGTCTGGCCCAAGAGTGACCAGGTTGCGACTACCGGGTTATGGTCACCTTCAAAAGTGGAATCCGAAATGAAACAATTACCTTGGTGATAGATTGAGGTTGAGCACAGAGTAAGATCTAGTAGAGAATTTGTTCCCGTGTACGAAGTATAAGTCGGGTTGAACGTGTTAAGTATAACGAAATTAGAGTTTTGGAGCCAATCAACAAAGCTGTTGCTAAGAGATGTAGAGTTATTAGAACCCCACATTGGATGGTGAAGGTTGAAATGCCCAAAAATGATGACTGGAATCGAAAATGATTCGAAAAAAGATTTTGCCTGCTGTACATCAAAACCTTGAGGAGCATATAAATTAACAATAATAAATTTGTGGTTATTAAAGTGGATTTCAGTAGCAAGAATTTCAAGGTTACTATCCTCAGAAAACGAAGTTGGGATAATTCTACCAGCGGCAGTATTAGGTATGCCGGTAAGAAGACTTCCTCCTGATCTATCTTGTCTATGAGAGTAAAAAAAAGGTCATATTTGAATTACGAAGATGATCATCTAGGTCGAAAAGTGTTTCTTGGAAAATCCAAAATTGAGAGGTAGAAAAAGGTGGAAGTTGGAGCCAAATTCTCTTATTCCGAAGACCTCTACAGTTCCATTGAACAAACGTCATAAAACAGAGGAAATGCAACTGTAAAAATCAAGAGAATAAGGGGAGAGGAGGAAAAGAAAGGGAGATGCGATTTGCAACAACATCAAAGAAATGGGGAAAAAAAAACCCCACAGACTTGTGAGAAAAAAAAAGGCCAAAAAGTTCCAAACTATTTATGGTGCCCTTCTGTATCTAAATGCATGGGTGTACTTGAGAAGTTCACAAAGTTTTTCACGGCACTTTTTTTTCTAGAAGGCGATTTGGTTTTTGTTTCAGTTTGGTTCATCATTTTGAAGAAGTTTCGAAGCAGGGTTTCAACTGTTTTTTTCAAATACTTTCATGAGGGCAAGGGTTTGCTGTTCCATTTTTTCTCGAAACGCATGAGTTTTTTGTTCCATTTGTTCCTGAAAAGCAAGGGTTTGGTGTTCCATTTTGTCTAGGAGAGATTGCACAATAAATTCTATTTTTTGATTAACAGTGTTTTCAAAATCATTGCCGGTAATATTTGATTTTACTGCTGACGCATAATTTGTATTGGGGGCGCGACTGAATATGCGTCTGGCCTCTCCTGTCGTAAGATGATTTCTGGATTTTAGCTCTAATATTTGTTGTTCTTTATTGTACATGGGGCATGCTTTAGATGTTGCAGGATGCAGCCCTTGGCAATTGCTGCACTTTGCAGGCCCTTGACATGGACCAACGTGAACCGTTCCACACAAGTAGCAAGCTAGGGTTTTTTTTCGCAAACTCTGGTTGGTTGAAAGAAGCTAAAACATTTTAAACATTGGCGAAGCCTGTCGATTAAAAGGCTGAATTTTCTGGTTTATGAACCAGATCTTAATAGAATCCGGCAGAGAGGTTCCAAGTATAGTTACAAGGACTGGTGAAACTTCGTACGATGAGTTTTATTTGACAAATCTACGCATATGGGTGATGACAATATCGTTATTACGGGATAATTCTTCCACTAGTTCTTCGAGTGTGGTTTTCGTTGGGATATCCAAAATGATGAATTGCGAGGTAATGTTTTCCCAAATTACGTCCATAGACACTGGAATATCTAAAACGTTTTCTAGAGCAAGAAGTTTAGCCACAGATACCAGGTCCGAGGTAGAGAAGAGGAGTTTTCCTTGACGAGTATATTTCATGTTATTGATATTTGAGTGCTGAGGAACCACTTGTTTGATATATGAATGGAGTTGAAAAGGGGTTCGAACGAGGCATTTTTGCTAAGCTGTCCTTATTAACAATAACTATGTTGATTGTTTCGAACTGCTTTTGACAGAGGTGCAGAACAAGTTCATTTGTGGGTTTACCGCTCATAAGAAATCTGTCATTAGATGTAGTAGCCATATTGCCAAGTATTCTACCATAATTCAAGGAAGGAAAATCATCATACACATCAGAAACAGTTACTATTGAATGGCTCAGATTGCACAAAAGGTTGCAAAATTATGTAACCAAAACAAAGGAACGGCGAAAACAAAATGGGCAGATCTTACCTGTCTGCTTCAAAAACTATAAGAGAAAAAAGAAAGATGCAAGAGGTAGTCAGGCGCGATACCAACAAAATTCAACACAAGAGCTCGAGAAAACCAACCGTCACCATTGCCGGCTCTAACCGAACTTTGTCTGATGTGCTTTCACACCTTTCTCCAAAACATCCCAAAGGTGCTCAATAGGATTTAAGTCTGGGCTTCTAGGTGGCCAATTCATGACAGAGAAGTCAGAGGAATGCTCATCCAACCAGGCAGTAGCCAATCGGGATCTGTGAGAGGTGCAGTTGTCTTGCTGGAATACTCCATTTCCATGTGGATGACAGTACAACATAAATGGGTGGAGGTGATCGCCCAGCAACTCTACGTACCGAATCGCATTGAGGGAGGTTGGTACAAGTACCAAAGATCCAAAAACTGCCAAGAGAAAACACTCCAGGCCATAATTGAGTCACCATGGCCTTGTACAGTTCCAATCTGGCATGCAGGATCCATGGCTTCAAGAGCCTGACGCCATATTCTCAGCCTCCCGTCGCACAGTGTGTTATTTTCGTAATCTAGAGGGACAACATTATTTAGTCCAAATTCAGTGGGTTAAATAAACGATTAAGGGTTTTGTGTCAAATATAAAAGGCACGATAAATGTTTTAGACATATATTTTAACATAATATAATTATAAATAATAACAATACAACATGATTGAGGTTCAATCAGCAAAGAAATAAAGTAAACCATAAAAAATTATAAGTATTTAAATTTGTAATTACGAAACAAGTAGAAAGACACATATGAGAAAGTATTATATAATATTATATATATAATATTAATTAGATGATTATTAGGAATCTAAATCAGATTCTTCGAGATCTCTTTCAGATTTTTCTGTATCAAAAGATTCTTATAAGATTGAGTCCTGGCCAATTGGAAGCTCTTGTCTCCAAGAGCTCATGTTCATCATTACTGATTTTTCCATGTTTGGTTTTTGGCGATCACGTAAATATGCTATAAATGGATTTGGAGTTAATAGTAATCGATTAATTAAATCTTATTTTTTTGTATCAATCCTTGATGTTTTCCTAGCTATTAGTTGTCTAAATTTCCTGTTGCGCATATTTTTGGCCTCTTGTGCTTCTTCCGAAAGTTGACATATTGGAAGAATACACGAATCTATTTTCCTTGCCGTGAAATAGAATTTTTTGCACGCTTACGGGCATTGAGTACCATGAGTACTCTCTAATATATAATTCTCTGGTTTCTTTTAGGTACTCGTAAAATTTTTCACTGTTAATAAAGAATCCGCTATTTACGCACTCTAATATGACATGGAAGCGCTTAATAAGCTTAATGTTGACACCTGTTATTTCAGTTGACTTTTCAGCATTGCAAAAAAACTTACGAGCTGTATTACCGTCATTAGTATTTCCAGTTTGTTGTTTAGGCATGTCTACTAACAAACCTAACTCACTCTTGAACTTGTTTTTTTTTTTCCTTTCAGCCACTTAGTTTTCATTTTTAGCTTCTCTAGCTTGCCATGATTTTATTTCGGGATGATATGAAAGGTGGAATATGCATTCAAAAAATCTAATCCAAGTGTAGAGAGGTGACAGGCCCAAGAAGAGAAGATCCCTGTTTACAGTTTTCTGCACGATGATCCTTTCATCATTCATCTCACTAGGCTTGGCACCAAACAAGTAACAAGTCTGTGCTGATTCACATCCAGCTACGGCATTACAAATTTTGCCATCGATCATGCAGAATATCAACGTTGGTTTTACCGATACTTCCATGTCATTTATACTAATTTTAGTAGGTAACAATGATATTACTTGCACCTTGAAACTCTTGACTTCTATCTTAATAACATTCAAAGTTTCTTTGGAAAACATAAACTTGATGGGACGACAATATCTTGTAGAAGATGGGGAAGGCTTTTGCCATACAATCTTTTTTAATTTTTTGGTCATTCACTGAGTATATCTGGATAGGCAACCATTGATATACTAAATAAACTTTCGTCAGAGCAATTTTACTTGAAAATTTCTGCTTGTATCTACTTTGTTCCGCCCCATCACAACCCCACTTCAAAATTATGTCCAGAGTTCTCAAGTCTCTTATAGATTTTAAGACAACTTCTCGCACTTTGCACAGTCGCATAATAGTGTGGTTCATTAGGGATTGCAATTTTATTTCTGTAAAGGTTTCTGTTACATTGATCACTCGGATACCACAACTGTTTTGCCGCTTTAATTTTATGATAAGCTGGATACATGTTCTTATGTATTTTGATTGTTTGCTGCCGTAATACTTTATATTGATGTGTTGACAAATTTGCATCGACCATCAAAGCTAGCGTTTGGTCTTCAGAGAGACTACTTTGTTTTGGGCTTGAAAAACGCTTCCTCGCTTTTTTTTTTCTCTTCTGGGGAAAAAATAATCGCAGAGTTCTTTTACAATTGCTGCTGAATCTCTTTTGTCTTCTCTGCGAAGTTGTACTTCAGCAACCATCGGTATCCCTTCCTGGCTTGATGTTTCCAGGATGTGTTGAATTCTCCGTCTTTTTGTTTTGGTGCTGCAACTTTCGAAGTCTTTTTTGTGGTCTACCAGTTCTTCTACTCGATCCAGGATGTGAAATAGTTTCTATGCTCGCTGTGGCAATATTAGGAAATGATATACATACCACAAAGAATTCGTTTTTAGGAAGTCATCCCTTTTTCTGCCCGAGTTCAACAATCTTTGTTCAATTTTTTGGCTTAAACTTCTGATTTTAACTTTTAAAGTTTTTAAACTGTCTTCTGAAAGAGACAGGGCACCAAATTCTTGTAATATAAAATTTAACAAAGGTTCTTGATTCTGTTGTGTTAGCAAACCGAACGTCGAAAACTTTCGGCTCAAAATTTGAGTAGTCATCTGTAATGAAGGAAAATTTGTATGAGTTCCGCAAATATCCGCAAGAAAATTTGAATATATCCAATAGTTTACAAGTAATTCTTTCAGGAAAACACAATTACTCACTGGTATAATGCGATATAATATACTAAAACTCAAGTTCAAACTAACTTATACGTTTCTCTCACTCGGAAAAAAATTCGATCAATTCTTATGGCGCTCATGATTAAATAAAAACATATATTAAAATAAAATCTTATGTAAACTAACCTTGATACTTCTACAAAAATAATATCAGCACACAACAATCACTAGCACACAGAAACACAGCATATTCATCTAGCAAACTCCAATGATTGAAACGAACGCTTAGAACACTTGACAGGCAGAGCGCAGGTAGTCGGCCGGTCGGACTCTTTTTTTTTTTCTATTGTTTGGCGAGGTTTCTAGAAATATAAACATTAATTCCTGAAAATATGGTTTATTCCCTTTGCAAATAAGCAAACATTTCACCTATGTAGAA
Organism: Araneus ventricosus; assembly: GCA_013235015.1. Lineage (NCBI taxonomy): Eukaryota > Metazoa > Arthropoda > Arachnida > Araneae > Araneidae > Araneus > Araneus ventricosus. Next base: position 83,454 of record BGPR01000379.1, on the reverse strand, counting down.
AAGTAAGATAATTGACTTTTGTCCCTCTAGATTACGAAAATAACACACTGCGAGTCGGCGTGAAGTAGTCGGATTCGAGACTCATCACTCCATGCTACTCGTTTCCAGTCCTCTATAGTCTATTCTCTGAGTTCTCTTGCCCAGGCAAGACGTGCAGCCCGATGGCATGCAGTGAGTAATGGTACTATCGTAGGTCTACGGCTCCCGAAGCCCATACGGTGAAGCGAGCGTGGCACGGTCCGTTTATTGACTGTACGATTGGCGCCCTGATTCAGCTGGGTGGTAATTTGAGCTAATGTTTGGCTTCGCTAGTTACGGTACAAAACGGCTGAGCCGTCTCACACAACGCTCGTTCAAGGCTAATTGTCCTTTGAAGTTTTCCCGATCGCTAGGTTTTTCCCACCATCCGTGTATTTTCGGTATACTCTTGACACTGTCGACCTTGAAAATCCTAGTTCTCTAACAATTTTGGAAATTGAATGGCCCATGCGTGGAGCGCCTACTATTTGTCCGAGATCGAAGACGTCTAAATCAGAAGTATTACCCATACTGGCAGTTGAAACGACTGATTAACAACAACCACAGTACTAGCTATATATGCAGTTACCACAGCCTATACTAGCTATATATGCAGTACTAGCTATTACTAGTTAGTACTAGCTATATATATAGCTAGTACTAGTTAGTACTAGCTATATATGCAGTTTTTGCCTTCACGAGCGCATAAATGAGGTGCAGCGCTATACAATTTGCATAGCAATGTCTATTCCTAATTCAGTGGCACTTCGGCGTATAACAATGGAAATGAATTATACCAGAGCATTCAATAAGTATGTTGTTGCATTGATACTTCATCTGAGGAATCAAAATTATTTTTCTGTCAAAACGTCTACGAAATAATACAAATTCTTTGCTATTTGTATTTCCAATTTTGAAATATGATTCACTGCAAATTTAAGTGTTTGATAATATGCAGGCATCCACCCAAAATGTGGCACAATAGCTAATTTCTAAACTGTTTGGGATAGTATACTACTTCCGGTATGAAAATGCTTTAAATGATCTTAGGGAGTATATTTAATGCTGTTTGAGTCGATCTCAGTTTTACTACTCATATTTAGTAAAATATTCTGTGACTAAAATTAACCGAGTTATGGAGCTTTGAATTTCATAATTTTAAACCAATCAGCGGCCACATCGAGCATGCATTGCCTGTTGATTGGAGGATCTTCCTGAAAGCAGCCATTGAAATGATCTAAAATCGTCTAACAGCGATATTCGAAGCTTTATAACTAGGTCAGCTTTAGTTGTAGAAGAGGAGCTTTTTTGTTGTTGTTTTTTAAAATATTAGTGTGTCAAAAATATTTCACTAAATATGACTAATACGACCAGGGGACTGTATAAAAAAATCAGACTTCTTCATTTTTTCAGCAATACTTTCAATGCTCAAAAAGCATAAAATATAATTCTTTACTTCATTTAAAGCATTTTTTCAATTGGAAGTATATGACCATTTCTAATGGTTAAGAAATTACCTATTGGAACACGTTTAGAGCCGATACCCCATATTTATCTGTATCATAAATTATGATTATTCATGTAAGTACATATTAATCATTATCCCAAATGAAAGAAATCACATTTAAGACAATTAGTGAGAAAATTTTAAATCCATTTCTACTTGAGTTTCACGAAGCTTTAAGCGTAATGTAGTACGTAGAGAGAGATAAAAAATTTCATAACCTTTCAATGTTATATTGAATATCAGACATGGCAACTTGACCGCGACAGAGAAGGGCTGAAGCAAGTACTGTCCCTTGAGTTGGGCAGCAGTGAAATAACTGATTATGTATCGAAAATATTTCATTAAACATATGATCCATTCTGAAAATAAAAGAAATTTTTAACTAAGACATTAAAAATAAATTAAAATAGAAAAAAATTAAATTATAACAAATTAAGTTCAGTCCATCACTTTGTAAGAATAAAAAGTATTAAGATGCATATTCAACAAACCTATCTAAGGGATCCAGGAATATTGACAATGAACTTAAGGAAAAGATATTCAATTAAATTTTCAGGAAACATGAATTCATACCTCATATATGAATATACTTTTATAAACTAACAAGTTAAAAACATCATTAGCATACAACTTGAATGCACTTCTTTTAAAGCGGTTTATTATATGTATTCTTTCCATTTTTGTTTTATATTGTTATGTTTAAAACAGTAAAGGTCAGAGGTTTTCAAGGTTATCTTTCAGTTGGTTAATTTTAAGTAAATGCAGAACTAGAAAGATTGACTTTTAGGAATAAAGAATTTTAGCCCCATCCACTCCACATGTTTTTCAAAAATCAGCGTTGCATATAGAGCAGGGGTCAGCAACCTATTGAAACGGAAGAGCCAAAAGTTACAATTTACAAAATTTCCCAGTTTTTAAAGAGCCAATAAAAATTTTCGTTTCAGTATTATAATATTTCCTTGTATATATTTGATTTAAAATAAACGGCTTTAAATACGGAATAATATTTATTCATATAAAAACACAAATATAGATAGATACATCAATGGGAGCATTGGCTTTGCATGCCTTTTGAAAGTTTGATTAAATCTGGCTTATAACTTGTTGTTTTAAGTTTCAAGCACGACTCCAGATTTTTATTTGTTAGTTGACTTCTAACTTCACTTTTTATTATATTCATGCAAGAGAACGCTTGCTCGCACGAATATGTCGAACCGAAGATCGTCAGCAATCCATATGCTAACTTCTTCACCTCACTGTAGCATTCTGGAAGACTATTCCATGCGCGGAATATGAGGGCCTCAACTCGCGGAATTTCTTTTAGAGCTGTCCACTTGTGCTGCGCGATGTCCATGCATTTCTGGACCTCCAACTCTTCCAACTTGCTCTTGCGTTCTGTGAACTTGCCACTCCACAAGTCGTTGGTTTTCAAATCTAGCTATTGCATTTGAAGCGATCCAGCATCAATTCCAAATGGCTCAATGTTGATCTCATTTGTATTTGTGTTGAGAGGATTTACTATGAACGCGAGAACTTTTGTTTGTTTTGAATTGCTCGAATCTCTCAGCGAATCCATCCTTCATGTTTTTTAAAGCTATGCTGAAGTAATTCGTGTCAATAGTTGCATTGGTCTCATCGCGATATTGCTTCAGATTTTTAAAATGAAGTAATTTACCGCTCTCCATGTCTTCAACAAAAAGAAGTAATTTTTTTTCGAAACAAACTACTTCTGCAAGCAAGGCGTAGGCTGGGTTGCCCTTTCCTTGCAGTTTTAGATTTAGTTCCATTGTGGTATCTACCATGAAGTTGAATTTTTGCAGCCATTTGTCTTCTTCCAATTCGGGATGGTCAATGCTTTTTTCATTGAGGAATGTTTTTATTTCACTGCCCAGGTAGCACAGAAATATAATACAATGTTTGCACAATGTTATACAATATTATGAACATCGAGGAACACCGAATACTGTAATAAAGTATTGTATTGTATGTATCAGTATTTCCGAGATACTATATTTTCACAAATAATATAAAAACAATGTTTATTTATAAAAATCTTCATTTTAACTCAGGATATCACTCGATTGGAGGTTTTATTACAAAAACACCACTGGAACAATTATTCTTTAAGATGCTGAATATTATATCATACTATACAATACAATGCACATGATATTTTGATTTTTACATTGATCAGCATTGATCAATATTTTAAGGTGAAGTTATTCTCATGTCCGACAGATGGCAGCACAAAAATACAATAGCGTTATATTAAACAGTATTGAATGATATATCTGAAAAAGTATTTTTTAAAAATGTTCATTTGAATAATAATGTTTACATAGTCATTTTGTTTTACTGTATATAAAAGGCTGGCCGGATTCAGTTAAGGAAGCTAACCATAAAACAGCTCTCACGATATGGATGAAAAAAAAATTGAGTGTTATTCTCATCGTAAAAATATGACATGATTTTTTGTTCCGAATCTTGTATTTGATTTTCAATCAATACTGTTATTATAAATGTTCAAGGCGTCTCGTAATACATTGAAAGAGGAATAAATAAATTTCAAGATTATTTGAAAACCTTTCAAACATATTATTATAATTACTTTTAAACCTTACTCCCTTTTAATTTATTAAATTAGCAAACTTAGATATAAAAGCTAAAATTGCTTCCTCTTTGATTTCTAATTTCATTTTGAACTCGAAATTGTAACGATAAAAGATCATTTCATTAAGAAAACTATTCAGATTAATTGTGAATGAACATGAACTTTCGTAGAGATCCGAACTTTGTAACTACATTTTATTATCATCATTTACGCTCTCTGATGTAAGTCTGGCTGGTTCAGAGGTAAGGTTCTTGGTTCGCATGCAGAAGGTCCCGGGTTCAAAGCTCGCTGTAAGTAGAGGTGTTCAAAAAATCGCACAGTGTTCAGCACATTGAAATTAAGTGATTAACATTTTTTCATGCTTCTGAAATGTATTTTTAAAATATTCTCTATAGTGTAATATTATATAATATTATTCGGTATAGTACAATATTATTTAATATGGTATAATATTATACAGTATTATATGACATTATCCAATATCATGAAAAAAACATTGTACAGTATTGAAAAAGTCTTACGTTTTACACTGTTTCAATATTGGGAAAAATATTGTACAATATTACTTTCTCGAATTTTATGATATAAGACAATATCTGGTGCTACGTGGGTGAAGCACAAAGCAAAACGCTGTAATACGTTACCTCTAGAAAGCCATCGCACTTTCTTGTGCAGAAGTAGGTCAGAAAACTGGCCATCTATTTCTTCAAGGAAATCTTTAAACTGGCGATGGTAGAGTGCTTTTGCCACGATGCTGTTAATAATCTTAATTACCAAGTTCACGACCTCAACAATATCGGCTGGAAATGTTTCGGCACAAAGCGCTTCTTGGTGAATTATGCAGTGAACGTTAGAATTTCGTGATTTATTTTTTTCTGAAGAATTGATGTTACCCCTCTATGCATTCCTGTCATACTTCTGGCTCCATCAGTTGCTTTAGAAACGATTTTATTGATATCGATTCCATTGTCTTCCAGGCATTTTTGCACAGCATTTGCTATATCTTCTCCACGAGTTTGCCCTGAGAGCGGTAGCAATCCTAGCAGTTCTTCTTTTGGACCTTGGGACGACATATACCTGAGAAAAAGGGTAACTTGTGCCATGTCTTTTATGTCGCAAGACTCATCTATAGCAAGTGATAAGGCAGAAGCCAGTTGAATGTCTTCCACTTGCATATGTGTTACATTTGAAGACATTTTAGCAGTTCTATCTTGTACTGTTTTAGCAGATAATGGCAAATCTTTGATTTTTTTCATGATTTCTGCTTTGTTTCTAAAATCACGAATCAGTTCTTCAGATGCACATATAAAATAATCTTTGATGTACTCACCATCTGTGAATGGTTTTCCTCTTTTTGCAATTTCTAATGATACTGCAAAGCTTGCCAGATTTACATTATTGGAAGATTGCGCCCAGTTACTTAGCATAGAACTTGACTGTTTTTTTTTGGGGGGGGGAGCTCTTTCAACAGCTTTTTTTCGTGCGTCACCGGTTGGATCAGCAAACTGGGTATGTTTTGTAGTGAAGTGTCTCTCCAAATTTGACTTCTTATTGTGTGAGAGTTTATCGTGGCAAAAGAGACAAGTCGGAAGGCCATCTGTGTTGCATATGAATGCAAACGACTCTGTCCAATCCTGACTGAATTCTCGGTTGTTTTCTTCAGTTCTTCTCTTTTTTTTACCAGATGCCATGCTAGCGGCGGAACTGAAAAAATGATTTTTCTTAAATTTGACTTAGCTATCTAAAACGGCAAACAATTTATTTACCATTATTACTTCGTTAACACGATCCTCAGATATGTAATCCAATTCTGTTACTGATTTTATTATATTATACGCGTACATACCTTTGAGAAGATAATTCACTTCTAAATCGTATTCTTCTTGAAACAACAAGCGAATAGACACGCAAAACCGCAAGCGATTAAATTAACACACATGCAACGTAACGTCGACCGCTCTATCAGAGAGTGACTGACAACACGTCTAGACTCTAGACGGTGGCTGTTTGGGTGAAACGGAAATGGAATGCAATTGGCTGAAACATAAACATGGTCACGGAGTCTCATCTCTAAGAACAAAACAATAGTTCAAATTTATCTCATTACGGTCATGTTAAGCATAGCAATTTGTAATTAACGATTGTGAAAATAGAAGCTATTGGGAAATTCGGTACTTAAAAATATATTTTCTTATTTTTTAAGGGTTTTGATAATAAATTATTAATTTTTTCGTATGGAACTGGAGAGCCGCAGCTTTACATCAAAAGAGCCGCAGGTTGCCGACCCCTGATATAGAGCATTATTGAGCTATCAATCTTTAGAAATCCATATTTCTATTCGGTTTCTTCTCTTCCTTCACATCCACAAAACACACTCGCTAAACAAAATATTCTTTAAAATCGAAATTATATGATAACTATAAACTTTGTACTTTAATTACTTCAGACTTGCCTACAAATATCTTAAAACTGTTAAACACGTAATACAAAATTTTGGCCAAATAAGCCTTCAAATTTAAATCAGATTTATTGTAGTTGATAAGCAGTGATATGGAGAATAATCTGTATTTACTCAGACACAATTAGAAACTTCAAGGTTTCAGTCCTTAAATAAGAATTAATTTTATCTATTTACTTATATATTTTTGGTATCTGAAATTGGTAAATGCATTTACTGTTGATTCAAACCTTCATTGATTTGCTTCAAAGCCATTTCTTGCAAAACAATACAAAATTATCACAACATGAGAAGCAAACATAAAGCTCTACTAACTGCTGAATGATGCAATGAATTTTTGAAGATTAGTTTGGTTTAGTTTAGCTATATTAAAGTCCCATTTTGAAACAGCATGAGGGCTATTTTGAATTTTTGAAGAAGCAAGTAGAATATAAACTGTAATTGAATCAATGGATAAATAATCTAAATATTTTTAATACATTTTTATTTTAATTAGAAAGAAAGCCCATTAGTTACAACAAAAATACTTACTTACAGTTCTCAATAAAAGGAAACAAAGGAGAAGCACTAGGTATTAAGTAATGGAGACGAGGATATGGTGTCATGTTCATTACAATTTCATTAATGTCCACATTTAAACTTCCAGGAAATCTCGATGAACTGAAATATTAGACTATAATTGTATTTGCCAAGAACATATACAGTACATATACAGTAGAACTCAGCTTATAACAACTTTTCTCCCACCCCTTGAATTTCCTATTGACACAACATTAATATATACATTTTCTTTTGGTTTACTCGAAGTCAGAACTAAAAATTGTTTTTATTTCTGAATTGTTTTCCTCAGTTAAATACGTCAGTACTTTGTATTCTCATTGATTGCAAGTGAATAATTTTTAAGGCCCTTAATGCACTCAGGGACTTTGCTGCTATATTCAATAAAAAATTTCTCATTTAAAAAAAAATTTTAACACTCAAGATGAGAATTGTACTGTTTGTTTTAAATTTTTATAATACAAAAAGTACATAGTATTCAAAGTGCTGTTTATCGTTTGTTTATTAAAATTACTTATTTGTTTAAATTACTATTTTTGAAACCATTAAATTTATAACTGTTAATTCAAATTACTAACTGTTTAATTATGTATAATTTATTAAAACTGATAAATATTAAAATAAATCCTTACTTCAATTTTTAGTTTAAAAATTGTCATGTTCTCTTAGTTGTACCCATTTTTAGATGTAGTTAATTTGAATTTTTACTGTGGTTCTGTCAGCTTTCAATTAGCCAAGTTCCACTGTATATATGGTTCTGAAATATAATTATATTATTATAGATAGAATGTACAGTTCTAGATTATGTTACAACAAGAAACAGATTCTAACATTAATATATCTAAATAATTATCAAGTTTTCCCGTTTATCAAATACGTCATATTTATATTTAAGAATACATGAATTAAAAATTTGATATTCTTAGTTTCATGTTAGTCTTTTAAAATCAATACTTGATTTCCCATTTAGTCAATTGTTTACATACTTTCTAATCAGAATACAGAAGGTCATGTAAATAATTGAACTCAAAATATAAAGGATAGTCGCCGAATTCGGATCAACTGGATATTTTTTAATGTTCAGTGATGGAGAAGGAATTTTAATGAAAAAAGTAGTAGAATTTGTTTGTAGTTTATCTTCAGACCAGTGTAAACAACTCATGAAATACAGTTTAAAATTAGGGTGGGTGGGGGAGGGAAGTTTCAAAGAAATGTCATCAGTCCAATCAAGGAAACTGGTTGCCTAGACTGGACTACTGGTTGCCCAGATTGAACCACCAATTTCTTTAAGCAAAATTAGAACAAAAATATTTTTTATGTTTTCAAATTCACACCAAAACACAATGTATGATCCTAAGTATGACATTTTATGCACGGTATCACTTCATCTTTTCCCTGTTTTCTCACAAATGAAACAAATTATATAGATCCTTTATACTTTTTGATCCAACATTTGATAGCTTAAATGTCCTTTTGTTGTTGTTTTTCTATGACTTGTTCCAACTCCAGTTTATGAGAACTTACTAGCTGTGATAAACTGCTTTTAAGCTATTCCTGAAGTTCAAGATAATAACCTCATTGATTTAAATCATCCAATTTAGGCAACTGTTTGTTGACCAATCCAGGCAACCTTGGGACAACAACAACAACAAAATTCCTCTAACATTAATTTTAAATTATTTTCATAAAATTATTATAGCAAATTGCAACTAAAGAAATTCTATCTGAAGATATAATAACATATTTTCCTACTATAGAAGAGCGTAAGGGCATTTTGTCTTTTGTTAAAATAATCAGTTCATGATACCTAAATCTAAACACTTGCTCTCCAACTGTAACCAAGTAGCACTTTCTCTTAAAAGTGTTTTCATACACCGCACAGTGTGTAATTTCGACAATCTAGGTGGAAAAAATTAATATCTCAAAAACAAAAGTTGATTGTTCGGTTTTTAGGATAAATACTGCTAATAACATACAAATCTGATTAACTGAACAACTTATTTTAATATATGAAAAATTTTAAAAACGTTTTTACTATAACATAAATATTAGCTCTATTACGAGGAAGAGATACTGTATACATACGCATGGAAACATGTTATATGAGAAACACTGGTGTTCTAGAAATAGAAAAAATAAAAAGTAAAAGTAAAGTATTTTCTCAGATAAAATATATTCTTAATATGTAATAATAAATATTTAAGAAAAATCGAGCTAAAAATATAAGCAGAAAAGTGGGAGAAAGTTGAAAATTGATTTTGAGTGAAAATACTCGTACAAAAGTGTTTCACGCACGTTTGAATAATAGATAAGTATGTTTTCATTCTGAGGTACTGCTCTCTTCTGATGAGTCCTCCGACACGATGAAGAAATCTTCCTCATCTGATAAGCATAATTCTAACAATTTTTTCATTTCTCGATCCATTTTTCCTTTTTTGGATTTTGGAGCTGCCCGTAAACTTGCTATATAGCGATCGGATGTGATGAGCAATCTATGTAGTAAATCTGTATTTGTGTTTATCCTGAATGACTTCCTTGTGAATAGTTCCCTATATTGCGTATTGTGTTTATTTCTTGCCTCCTGGGCTTCTTCAGAGTATGATCCAATTGGAAGAATACACGTTTCAATTATGTCTTTCCCGTTAAATAAAATTTTATGTAGACTTATAGGCATTGGATACCAACTGTGTTTTCGGAGGTAAATGTCTTGTGTCACTCTCGTAAATTCTGCGAATTTCTCTAAATTGATTTTCATGTTACAGTTTACGCATTCGAGAATAATTCCCAAACGCTTGATCAAGTTGAACTCCACTCCATTTATCTCTGCCGTTTTCTCAGGTTGTCTAAAAAATTTGCGGGCAGTGTTGCCGTCATTTGTGTTGCCACTTTCTTGCTTTGTCATGTGAACTAAAAGACCTAATTCTCGTCTAAATCTCTCTTAAACTTCGTTTTTTATAGATACTTTTTCTTTTTTTCAGCTCCTCGTGCTTGCCATGTTTTAATTTTTAGCCTATATGAAATATGAAGAACGCATTCCATTAGCCTTATCCAAGAGTGGAGGGGTGATATGCCAAAGGGCAGAAATTATTTACTCACTTCTTTTGGGGGGATGACACGTAATTTGTTCATTTCGTTGGGTTTCGCCCCACACAAGTAACATGTTTGGGTGGATGGACACGATGATACAGCATTACAAACCTTTCCGACGACTATACAAAATATCAAAGTTGGCGTTACAGAAATTTCCAAATCATCAAAGAAAATTTTCGTCGGTTCGAATTCTTTTATTTGGTGTTTTATTTCTTCAACTTCTGTAGTAATCAAATCTGTTGATTCTTTAGCAAAAATAAATTTAATAGGTCGACAATACTTAGTCGAAGATGGCACTAGGTTTTTCCAAATTACACTTTTGGAATCGCCTTTACCCCTATGAATTTGCAGTGGAACTACACAAATGCTGAAAAGGCTTTCGTCACTGAAATTTTCCTCAGAAAACTTTTCTTTATATCGATTTTGCTCGAATCCATCACATCCTCATTTCATAATAACTTCAAAAGTATTATTTGTGGACAAACGTAATTTTTCAGTAACAAATTCGATGTGACAAATACGTGAAACAGTGTTGTCAACGAGTGTCTGCAAAGCTATTTCTGCTGATGTTTCTGTCACACTAATACTGTGCGGACAACATAGCTGCTTGGCTTCTTTAACTTTATGATAGGGAGGATACAATTTGCAATTCAGATTTTCATTATGTTCAAGTATTCGTTGGTATTGACGAGTGGACAAACCATTATCTACCATTAACACAAGTGCTTGTTCTTCAAGCTTATGACAGCACTTTTCGAATTCGAAAGAATTCCAAGTTCTTGCATAATAAACGCAATCAATGCGTCTACTTTTGAACATTTCGGGGTTTTCATCCATACTTCGAAAAACTGTCTCCGAGAAATTGAATGTGCCATTCTGCAGAAAAGGATAAAATAAATAAATCGCAAGTTTTTGCAAGATATTTTTTAATATGTAGATTTATAAATGTTCTATCTTTGATGACTACGCAACCGCACAGTGGTACTCTAAACTAAAACTTTACATAAACTTATGACTTCGCTTTCACATTGCAAAAAAAAAAAATGACTCGCCGTTTTTAGAGGCTGTTTTACGGCAATAAACTCCGTTGTTCAAACAAAAGACATTGATGGATAGAAAATACTGTAGAAATGTAGGTGTGAAAATAAAAAATATTTAGAAACAGTAGTTCTCGAATGCAACTTCAACGAATTCTCTGCTCAGAGGACTGGCAGTTAGGACTCAGCGCGGCAGCTGCAAGATCGCGCTTATTCGGACGAGAATAATAGCACCCCCTGGTGATATTCTGAAAAACAAAACCCGTTTTCATATGCAACGGATATTTTGCTATCGAAATATATAGCGATTAATAATTTCTAAAGAGGTCGAAATTTTAATTTTTTCCACCTAGATTGCCGAAATTACACACTGTGCACCAGTTACATCGTTAATACATAATTCGCCTATTTTAAGGCCCAAATATTTAATAGAATTGAAGTCATAACACCAGTCCAATCTATCCGCCACACAGTGGAGTATCTGACGCCAAAATCCTGGCCAAATTTATTTTTCATCCTTTTTTAAAGTTAAAATCATTGCTTTTGACTTACTTTATATTAATAAAAACATTTAAATAATTTTATAAACACAGAAAAGAATGTTTTTTATTTTAAAAATAAATACAAAGTTACTGTTGCTGTTAAAACAGTTAATAACAGTAATTACTGTTATTAACTCTTTACTGTTTATAAGAGGAAAGTAAATGTTGATAGATTTGTTTTACTTACAAGTAATATTTAATTTAAGTGGTTATTTTCAAGCAAATGAGACACAAAGCTTCTGTTAAGCAAGAGAATCTTGTTTAAAAACATTAAATTCAAGCACAAATTTTTATTTTTGGATGCAAACAAACATTGCATAGGCAGGGCTGGCCTAAACCAAAGCGGGGCCTGATTCAAAGTTGATTTGCGGGGTCTTGCAACAAAATTAGTATAACTAAATAATGATTCATTGCATTTTGATAATTATTAAATTGCTCAGATTGGAAAAGGACGCAATTAATAAATGAATATAATTTATGCATAAGGAAAATAAGAAATATAATTTTAAAAATAATTTTTGATAATTAATTTTGTAATTAAATAATTTTTGATATTTTTAAATTTAATATAACCAACATGCAAACTTTAATGATAAAATCGTTAAAAACATTATCCTACACGAAATCAATAATGAAGTTAATTTAATAATAGTTATTAAATAGTCAAAAATAATTATGAAAAGGCAAAAATTTAACCCTCCAGAAGTCGCACGTATGTAAGAGGTACTTGTATCGTGCACAGTATTATATATTTATATTGTGTTATTTTCCAAAAATGAATGCAACTTATATTTATGTAATCTGTATTTAATAGCTCCATACTACATAAAGATTATATAAATAAAAATTGCACTTAAATTTATAAAAGAACGATATAAGCAAGTGATACGATGCACAATATAAGTATTTCCTACAATACACGTGACTGCTGGAAGATTAAATAATCCAAATATCCAATCTGTAGTAATGTAGTGTTATACTAGACAAATAATAGTTCGAATTATATTGGATTTCGATTAAACATGCACTTTTCTAGCTTTTATGGAGGAAAATTCATCAATTACTCCATCGAATTAATTTTATCAGAAGTGTATTTTTTGATGCTAAGAAATCCAAGATCACTTAGGCCATCTCCCATGGTTGCTGAAGAAAATGACGATATTAATATCAGTATATTGAATGAGTGTTTACAGCTAGCAACAGACACTGAAATTGTTAAAGTATCTGAAATGTATTTCTAAGATTTGGGAAAACATCCTCACGGTAAGAAAGTATAAATTTTAAAACCTCTATAGCAATTTTTGAATAAAAGAAATGTTAAATATTTTTACACTTTTCGATTCAAGTATGAAAGCAAACAATTTTTTCTGTGCTTCCATTATTGTAGAAAAGGGACAGAAACGTACTGAATGCTCAATACTAAATACGAATTACTGTAAATATATTTCGGAGAGAGAGAAAAGTATAAACTCTTATAAACTTATAAGTAACTTTAAATAATGCAGAGGTTGCTCAGTCATTGGGACTGAAGAGGATTCGATTATTCGATGCAAGTGCAAATGAAATCATTGACATTCACATTTTGAAACAGCTATTTGAATATAATTGAATTCAGCATTCCTTTTTAAATAAAAAAAATTCTTTAATTATTTTTTGCGAACATATGTTGTAGAAATGTGTGCTGTCTTCCTGCTTTTGTGAGGAAATATTATAAACTGTTCAGTTTGAAAACTTTCTGCGCTAAAATTAAAATTATAAAATGAGAAAATAGGTTCAATAGGAGTTTCAAAACATGAAGTTCTAGAAACTTTAAATAGCTTTTAACCATGCAATCAATTGAGAGAGAAAGTCCCTCCAACCCTTTCAATTTTTCTGTCGATTTACGATTACAGTATTGAAATAAAATTTCATACCGTATGAATAGATTTATTAGACTATGGAATGAATTCTTAAAAGTTGAGCTCATTATTTTTTCACATATAGTAACAAATAGATCAAAAAGATAAAACTAAAAAAAGATAATCACCTAATCACAAGCTTATCCACAATTATGCACAACCTACTGTGAGTTTCGGTATTAGGATATTTAAATTGAATCAATCTTCAAAATGCTTTGTATATTTTAAAACACATCCAAATGATTTTGATATGTAGTTTGTCAAAATAAGAAAAATATTCCAAATAAGTAACATTTTATAGTAAAAACTGCACAATGTAAAAGAATAGAAAACACCAATTTTTAATAAAAAATGTTAATAAAAAAATCCTTTTACCTGAAATGTATTCAATAATAATAAATAGCAAAAATATTGTACTACAAAAACAAAGGGGAAATTACATAGTTTTTCAAATTGATAACCTATTATAATATTAAAATTTTCTTTCTGGAAATATAAAAATAAATGTTGTTTAATGAATAACTATAAAAAAAGAGATAAAAAATCGCATACCTGAAATTTGTCTGTAAGAACAAAAGCAGAATATTTTATTTTGCTGTATGGCTGATATTCTGAATATGAACGAACTATTCAACTGAAAATTAAGCTTCCGAGAAGACTCATTGTGATGTCCGTAGTGTTTCACACAATCCAAATAATATTCCAGATTCAATATTTCAGATTCACTGCTATTGATTAAACTCTGAAGGATAGATGTAACAAACTACCTTTTAACAAGTACCTACGATGAATTTATGGATGCTGGAAAACCACACTTAACACGAAAAGAGAGAAACTCCTGTTATATGTGCCTCATCATCACTTAGCAGTCGTACTGGGCACAAGAGAAATACATGTGATTAGACACAGAGCTAGATAAGGAGAAGATGAGGAGGGGGCACCACCAAGTGTGTGTCCGCGATGGATTGATAGTGGGATGGATAGATTTAACAGAATACCTTTTGCAAGTACCTACGATGAATTCATAGATTCTGGAAAACCACACTTTTTACAAGAAAAACGAGAAACCCCTTTGACATATGTGGTTCATCATCGTTTAGCAATCCTGCTGGACACAAGGGGAACAGATGTGATCAATTTAGAACTAGATACGCCGAAGATAAAACATTTATCTAGAGGTGTCTCTTTAAGCTTCCCTGGGAAAGACTACCTGCTGGCCATTAGAGGTACAGATGTGGATCCCCACAGAAGTCCCTAAAGCAACTGTCTCAAGAACAAGGAATGTATTGAATGTTATCACCTGAAACCGACTTCAGCCATTTCCCGTAGACGTCAGAACGTATAACTCGCAGTCTCCTGTTTCTGCAATGTTTTACATGTATGTTCGGATAAAAACAAACAAATCGTAAAAAGGCATTTTCATTTTGTAAAATCCCTGAGTGGCGCGGGGCCTTTCGGAAGCGCGGGACCTTGTGCGGTCGCATCGTTCGCACCCCCCTCCGGGAGGCCCTGTGCATGCATACAAAGAAGTAACATGTCTACAGTTGCTTTACTTTGCCCACTATTTACAAACTAGTGGAAAAAACAAATAGGAACAAATTTAGGTGATTACAATATGCAGTCATGATAAATTTTAGAATCTTGCATAAGTATTAAAAAGCACAAGTATGCACACTATTTCCATAATTTTTTGCTTATATTAAATAATTCAAAAAAGTTGTACAAAGGTAGATGAAGCATTTGCGACTAGACAATAATTAATGCCAGATTCAAAGCTGTTTCTCCGAAATCAAATATTTCTGCAGTTCTCTTGGTAAACAAGTAAAAAAAAAAAAAAAAAACCCTACGAACTTGAAATATCTCCTTTTTTATGACTTGTTTACATAAAAACGTCAAGATACAGCCATTTCACATATATACTGAA
Source organism: Araneus ventricosus (assembly GCA_013235015.1). Classification (NCBI taxonomy): domain Eukaryota; kingdom Metazoa; phylum Arthropoda; class Arachnida; order Araneae; family Araneidae; genus Araneus; species Araneus ventricosus. The sequence continues at coordinate 67,811 of BGPR01000379.1, read as the reverse complement.
GATGTGGAATATTTCAAGATCAAACCTGCTTCAGGGTGCGTAGTCAGAAATTGCTGCAAAAATTAAGCGCTTTTTAAGCACCTTCATACATGCAAGCATACATAGACCCACGTATTTTCTAAGCATAGGATGTTTTCTGTTTTATAATACTGCATAGGTTTTATTGAAAAATTTAAAACATATTTTTTAAAATTTTAAACATGCAATTTTTTAATTTTAATATTTATTTCTGTATTTTGTACAACATCTTCTATTGTAAAATAAAAGATGTCTTTATGGTTTGAACACTATAACACAAAAACTTGTATAGCTAGATGGATAAAATTTGGTATACAGTTTTATCATCATGAATGTAGGCCCGTATAAAATTTTGGGCCAAATCCGACAAAGCACCTACTGTCTGTAGGTCTGTATAATCGCATACTTGTAAAAATTATATCTCAAAAGCCCTTTGGCTTAGATAAATAAAACTTGGTATCATGAATGCTAACATTAATTATAGATCTGTGCCCAATTTTCATCTCAATTGGTTAAAAAAGAGGTGTTCAAATAGCATATTCAATTTTTTTACTTTTGAAACGAATCCAGTATCTCCACGCGCATGCGTACTGAACGCAATCTTCTGTGCATGATATTTAATGACTCCTGCTTGGCGCTTTTTTCTTCCCTTTGGCTCCTTTTTCTCCCTTTTTGCGAATTCTGATCCTGCTCGGATTATTTTATTTCCGTTTGTTTTGTCGTTTTAACGTGTGCTGGAGAAACTTGTTATGTTCTGGGAATAAAGCAGATTCGAAATTTTAATCCGAGCGAGTTTGCGAGGAACTGACTTAATTTCGCTTATTTTTTTTTAATCTCCACTGCGTTAAGGGTTTTAGCTTATTTTTTTCCCTACATGTGTTAGGAGTATACGAAAAAGTCTAGGGAAGATCACTCCCGCTGGTTTTTAATATCTCGAAAGCTATTCAATTTGCAAAATTAATGTAATCAGCAAACTAAGGAGAGTAAAATTCCCAAAAATACATGTTTTTATGTTTCTTCTACCTTTAATAGTTTCCGAGGTAATGGGTCTCAAAGTTTGCGCCATCTTGGATTTTATCCCCCCTTTTTTTAACATTTTTCTGGAATATCTCGAAAACTATTAAAACTAGAAGTTGTACTACACGTAATTGAAAATTGAATAGTTTTTGAGATATTCAGAAAAGACTAAAAAAGGGGGGATGAAATCCAAGAGGGTGGCAAATTTGTGACACATAATCTAAGAAACTATTAAAGCTAGAAGAACAATAAATGCATGAATTCGTAGGGAATTTCAAGCTCTTTAATTTGTTAAATCAATTGAAATTTGAAAACTGAATAGTTTTCGATATTCAAGAAAATCTAAAAAAAGGGGGGATTCAAGATGGCGGCACGAGCTGTCTACTTTTTTTTCAGAATGTTCAACAGAAGCCTCTCGAGAGAATGTGTACCAAATTTCAAAATTTTCCGATTTCATGTTGTTTTTTTTTTCAAAGCCTTCGTTGACTGGACTATAAAATAAGATTTTTTACAAATTCATCCACTTTGAAACCAATTATCACAAAAACTATTAAAGCTAGAAGAAAAATAATAGCATTCATTTGCAAGGAATTGTACGCTCTTTAACTTGTTAAGCGAAATGTGATTTGAAAATGTAACAGTTTTCGAGATGTTCAAGAAAAACTAAAAAAAGGGGGGATGAAATCCAAGATGGCGGCAAACTTTTGAGACCCATTATCTCGGAAACTATTAAAGCTAGAAGAAAAATAAAAGCATTTATTTGAGGGGAATTTCACATTTTTTAATTTGTTAAATCAATTATAATTTGAAAACTGAATAGTTTTCGAGAAAAAAGGGGGGATGAACATGTGTACCAATTTTCAAAACTATATGATTTAACGTTTTTTTCACCCTCATTTTGGACCTTCACTGGCTGGACCATAAGCGTTATCTTAACATGTGTTGACACCCGTGGATATATCTCACCCTAGATCCCTTCCCCGAATTCTTCCCTTTCGTTGGTTTTCATTCTCGATACTTCCGGTATTCTTTTCTTGATATATCCGGTAAACAAAGCTTTATGACTATGCTTTCGATTTATCGGATTCAACGTCCGAGGAAACAAAAAAAGAAGAAAGTTTTATTTGCACTTCTCGAAAAAATTAAGCACTTTTTAAGGACCTTTTTTCAAAATTATGCACTTTTAAGGTGCTTAAAAATGTTTTTCAAATTTAAACACTTTTCATGATGCTACGCACACTGCGCTTTTATAAATTTATATATATAAAAAAATCTGTAGAAAGACAACTTTTTTTCTAACATTGGGAATGCACAAATAAAAAAGTATTTATAGAATTCCGTTTTCTAACAAACGCTACATACTTATTTTTGGAAACGCAACAGATTTATTTTTGGAATCAATTATGTTTGAAATCTCCAGAAACTTACCATGTTAAGTTAAGGATAGTATTTGCAATAATATCATTCATCTCATCGAAGGGTTTCGACTGCGATTTTGTTCGGTTAGTTGTTAGTTCCAATCTCTTCATTTTTAATGCTTTATTGCATACATATATTAAAGCCTATATCAAAAGAGAATTACAGAGAATTAAGAGATTATATCAAAAAAGAGACAGTATTTTAAGTTAAAAATGAGAACACTACAAACTCCCTTCAAACTAAAAGATATATAAAAATCAACAAACATTAGATCTTCAATTAACTAAGTATTTAAAACACAAGAATAAATATGCCCATTGTTACAGGTTATCACATCAAAAGTGTTTGTAGCAATATTTACAATGTTTTTCTTTTCAGAGTGATTCTTATCCAATTTTAGTGTGAGCAGTCTACATGTTGTGAGGTTCGGATTAAAACATGAGTCATATGTTGTTTATAAAATTTTAAGTAAGTATATTTTTAAAAAAATAGTATTTTACAGTCCATTTTAGATCCAGACATGACACAGGCTTGGAACAAAAAAAGCTGAACTTCATAAATAGTGAATGGTGTCAAACATAAATACCGAAAAGTAAAATAAGGGTAATTAATCTAACAATAAAATAAATTTATACAAAAAGTGCCTAAGATATTAAAAACATTGTAGAATTATTATATAATAAAAAAATTAAGAATGATAAAATCCGATGCCGAAAAAGCGGAAATCTGCGTTTCCGCGGAAATGTGTCATGTCTGTAGATCTTACTGTTCTGAAAAATCCAGTCACAGTGTATATTCCACATAAAAAAATATTTGTTCTTAAAAGTTGATGGATGTTTACAAATGACAGGGTACATAAAGGTTATGATAACTGATTTAACCAAACAGCATATTCTTATGAAATTCACTGCCTGAAAATTAATACTTGTACCATATGTAATACTGATAAACACTGATCTTTTTTTAACAATGATATTCCAGTGATTTTAAAATAATTTCCGAATCTGATATTCTTTTTATCAGATTGGCTCTAGTTTTTGAGATAAAATGAAAATTAAATTTCAATAGTAATATGTACGCACTACTCAAATTGCATTGAAACTGTCTCATATATAAATCAATAATAAAATTAAATCAATTCAATAAACCAACGTAATCCTAAAGAATAATAAATACATAAATCAGAAGATAAATCTATACCGAAATCACAAGAAATCTGTGTCAAAAGTAAGTTAAAGAATCAAATTTAAAACAATATAATGAATGAAATAAATTTCAACAAATAAAATGTATGAACCATAATGGTATGGTAAAAAACACATTATGATTTTGCATTAAGTCCAATAAAATGAAAATTAAATAAAATGGTTCAATTAATTCATGGAAAAGCTCTTATATGATTTCCTTTTACATACAGTGGAATTTCGTATTGGAGTTTCTAGCAGTAATCTATGTTCCATTCTTGATAGCCGAAGTCATTTCTTAACTCTCTGAACCCGGCTAGAGTGAGAATTCCAGTACCTCAAAAACTGAAGCAAATTTTCGTTCACCAAAACAGAAGGAAATCCTTCCTTTCTTTACAGAAATTCCAGGAGGACAACACTCAAGTTTGGGCAATCAATTGTACACAAAGAAAGGAACAACTCTTCTCCCGTAAAATTCGCTCAGGCGCCCGAGTCCTGTCTCTATCGAATGCCGGGGGGGCGGTGAGGGGGATTAGGGCTCATAGAGTTAAAGGTGTGTTAATTTTTGTTACTTTCTCTATTCTTGGCATACGTTCTGAACTAACAAATAATATGCTAGTTTGGGAAGCTTAGTTTTGCAAAAGTTACCCTAAACAAAGAAAAGAAATTTGATATTTTTAAGACCTAAATAACTTTTTACTATGCATATACATTGACCTGTTGCATTCCTTGACAAAATGATGTGTGAAGATTATGGTGTTGATTAGGAACTAAAATTGCATATCGAAGTAATTTCACATATTTTTGACAACTTTGAAAGGAATCTGTAACAGGAAGTTATAGAACGATTTTGATAAAATAAAATTTATTACTCTTAAGAAGTCGAGCACTTAACAGCTAATGCTATAATAAAGAGATTAAGAGAAATTTTAAAAATTAATGAAAAATAGTCTAATTTTGCAACTTTTTAGGACTTTTAAGGCACATGGCGGAGCGATAGATATCAATCAATTAAATAAATTTTTTTCCTTCTTTTATTTCTCCCCAATTCACAAATTTTCCCGCTGTATACGAATGCGTAAAATTTTTTTCTACTTTTTTTGGTCCACCTTACCGCAGATCTGCGGTAAGGCGGACCAAAAAACCATGTCGACACGATTGAAATGCTGACTATATACATTACTTCAAAAATTAAAGCCAATTTGGCAAAAGAAAAATTAGTTTTGAAATCAGCAGCCTCAAGATACCTTAAAACCGTTAAAATTTCCTTGGCAATTGAAAAAAAAGCTTTTTTTTTTCCTTTTTTTGTCATGCAGTGAAGTGCGTTCATAAATAAAGATTATGCAGAAATTCATTTAACATCACCTTACACTGAATGCAAGCACAGAAAAACAAATAATTATATACAGTTTATAACAGCCAGTCATTGCATATACTTTGTAACAAATATACTCTAAAACATTATAAATACACTGTTGTTCTGAAGCTTGTACACAACTTCTGCAAAATAATGTATGTAGTACAGTGGCCCTTATTGTATAATGGCGAAATACTTACTTAACATTTTTTAAGCGCACACCCCTAATTTTTTTCCTTTTACTATAATGTGCAAGTATACCAAATATTTCCTTCAATATATAAAGGTTAACCCGTGCTGCACCGAGCTTGATTAACCCATTGCGGACAGGTACGGCGAATAGTGTGCGCCAGTGGGTATGTGCCATATGTTAGCAATAATATGCTTGCTCCGAGTCTTGCCATCTCTACTTTAGATGAATGTTTCTCTTCCTAATTAAAGTTGTTTACTTACCAGCCGCCGCATGTTTGGTATAAATGCTTCGCGATGTTTACGTTTGAGAGTCGATGCATGTTGATTAATTTCAGTTCACATCGTTCGTGTCTGAAAGATTGCGAGTTTATTGTTTATGCAAATGAGCAGCTGTTAATACGCATCGTCTATCGGACATTCACTTACAACGCATGCTCTGGATAAGAGTATTTAAGCTGGAGGTAACTACGGAGAAATTGGCTTCGTTTATTTAGTTTCGTTTATAGTAGTCTCGAATTTAGTTTTTGTTTATAGTAGACTCGTTTCTATTTCTGTTTACAGTTTCATCTGGAATGTTTACCACATCTTCTGTCGAGATGTGTAGTCACGTTATATATAATCTTAGTTGGAAACACAAGAGTTGTTTCTATTGATTTAAAGATTACCGATGTGAGTGCAATTTTCAGTGTTTAGAAGTTTTAAGCGGAATTGGCAAATATATGAGGACTTATCGGAAACATCGTTACAACGTTTAAAGGTCTGAGTAATCAGTTTAAGTCTCGCATCTATTTTTCTAAGTTCGTGAGTTTTTGCTAGTCATCTGTTTAAATTATTCTCACTGGATTCGATGTGATAGTTTTTCCTGTTGCATTAAATTTTGACTTTATATGTTTCTATGCATTTACGAATATCAACTTTTAATCTTTGTTGTTTCTTTCATGTTGTTGAAAATAAATGTTGGATTTTACTTAAAGTTTCTTCTCTGAATTGCACTTAAAGACTGCATGTTTGTTAATCACTATTCTAAAGGTCAAGGTTAGGCATCTCAGTAATGTTTCTACTGTAGTTTAAATAACTCTGCTTAAAGTTTAAATCGTACTATATGCTTTGATGCTTAAGCATCCATGCATGAAGTAAGATAGTCGATGTTTATAGGCGACTATATGGGCCGTCGCCTAACACCATAAGCTGAATAAAAATTATTTAATGTGAACAGCTCGCCGCCCCTCTATCCTCGTATTAACATCCCTGCTACTTGCTCCGACACTTTCACTGACATTGAATCGGTCATCTTGGTCTGATCGCGCTTAAAAGTGCATGGAACGCTCTCCTTAACCCAACTTGGCCATCTCGAAACGACAGAAAATTATCCCTACAGAGCAATATTCGGTTGTTTTGGAAGAATTAAGCAAGGAGAGACAATCTGAGGTCGAATCTGAGTAAATTGACCAGAAAACTGATTCTGAGACTGACGTGGAGGACAATCCAGTTCACAAATATTTATAGTGACTCAAACTCGAACTCAAACGTTTGCATCATCCAACCTCTAATCTTATTATATCATAAAAAGTAAACTTGTGTATTATTAAATAAGCGTAGAGTTGGATAAAGTGCGCCAATCTGATCTGAATGCTCTAAAAAAGGTCACCTCTCCGTAAAGGGTTAAATAAAAACGTAGGAAAACACTGTTAAAAATTAAGTATTTGAAGTTGTATTTTTGTTATTCATACAAAGAAATTGTATTATTTAGCTATAATAATGTACAGTTTTAATAATACAATTTTTGATAATATATTAAACTAAAATATGTACAGTTTTTAATAATATATTGAAATAATTTTTCGCGTTCAAGAATAGCCTTCTTGCGCAGTCCGGGTACTGCTTTCTGTGGTCTTGAAATGAAATTGCTTTTGCTCTTCATCCACAGGCGATTAAAAGCTTGCATAAATTTTACCCCTCATTCGGCTGTATCAATGACAACACTGAGTTTCCTCGGAATGTTTCTTATGACTTTAAATAAGAATTTCCAGTCCAGATCCCAAAGATCTGGACTGAGAATCAGAAATCCAATTTCTTTAAAAAATTTAAACTTTTCTGAGAAATGAAATCTGCTAATGCTTTTTCTGAAGAAAAAGTAACAATGAATTAATTTTTTGATATCATATCTAAATTCTGAATGACTTAAATTGTAAATATTCATTAGAAAATCTTGTTAAAAATTTGAAAAATGATAAAAATTGATTATCTTTATAATTCAACGAGCTCCCTTTAATCGTGCTTTAGTTTTTCATTTTTAAATGCATTACAAATATATTTTACATTACTCGATATTTCGCTTTTTTCTCATAATTCGTTAATAATTCACAAGCATTATTCTAATTATTCCACTTTTCTCTGATTTTTTGAAAGAAAACAACATCTGAACTACTAGCCACTTGAAATAACTTCATCTGCGAAAACACTTCGTAGCACTTTTTCGTATATCTGATGCCATCTCTCGATCTGCATACTGCTTTAGAAATGTAATCGCACTTTTGATACGGCCAGTGTTGGAACTATTTGTGTCAGAACAGAGAAGTTGAGCCATGTCTTCCAACTCCCAATCTTTTAGAATACTACAGATACCAAGTTTGCTCTTTCCCTGAAGAATTTTCTAATTTTGGCTCCCGACCAAATTTTCTTGATTTGTATATTTAACAATGATAGGTAGCGTTTCACTTTTTAAATCTCGCTCATCTAAAACAGGTAGCAATTTGCCATCCCAAAGAAAAGGTACGAAATTTGGTTCATTTCCCTTTAAATTATTTTTTAATATTAGTAGCCTTCTTCTTATGAAAATCTTCCAGATATCTTTGGATCGTGTTTCGATTGATTGCCAGTTCATCTATGTTATGCCTTAAAGACTCATCTACGGTTTCGAGTATAAAACGACATTTTACTGACTAATGTGTCATCGATCGAATACAGACATCAATTTTGGAATTAAAAACATTTCCTCCCAAGTACATTTTTTATCCCTAATCCTATCTATACATCTTTGTTTCTCTCCAGAGATGTTTGGGTAAAGTTGATGAAGGCCCAGGTTGATCAGAAATATCCTGGATGCCTGACGATTTTCCTGATGAATCCATGCAATTGTCAGCGATCTCCGAACTAAAATGAGCCTTAATCTGTGTATTTTCTTGCTTTGATTCTCAATAATGTCTTTTCCTCACACTTTGCAAGCTTCATATCAATTCCCATAAAGACATCCCCTCGGTCCTGGCTCTCTCTGACTCAATAAAAATGTTCTGTCTTCAATTTTTATAATTTCCAAAGTTTTAACGTCAGTAGTGTCAAATAAATTATTTAAAACTGATGTAAACTTACGTTCTTGTTTTCTCTGCGTTTCTGTCCTCCATTTTTGACGATTCCGCCAATAAGAGTACATCTTCATAATTTTTTCTACACAATGAGGCGTTGCTCTTTTAGGAAACAGTGTCTTCTCCCAAAAAATAAGCCATTCGCGCACTACTCAATTGGTACTTTCACTTAGGGACAGTTTAACCTCATGTAAATTATAATGTAACACTGATAGTACTTGCCAGTTGGATGGAAGTTTGCTTCCGTTAATTTAGTGACACTCGCTACCAATTAAATAGATATTTCGATCACCAATTCTCAAATAAGAAGCCATAATTTCACTCATGCTTGACTCGCACAGAGACTAGAGCACACTGAGAGCGAATCGCCAGTGGAGGATGTAGCGTGCTGACTGCACCCACAGGCTTCCTACTTCAAACCCGATGCGGCATGTGATCCCAACCTCTGATTTGAACAAATGAAATCTCTAATTGTTCCTTGGAATAAAACGAAAAAAAAACCTGAAGGGAGTGCGAACTGAAATTAAAACATCAAAAAATAAGGGCCACCATAGAATGTAGCTATTAATGAGAACACATTTAATAATCTTGAGCATGCAAGATTTACAAATAAGAAAACATTAGAAAACTCTTACAGAAATATTATTGAGAATCTTAGCTAAGAAGTAACTCTGCTCATAAGTAAATTGCATGCATTGAGTTTCTAATGTTATTTTAGCAAAGAATGCAAATGCAATTTTTTAAAAAAATTATCAGAATTTTCAATTTTTATTAATAAAACAAGTCAACAGAAATATTGATCACTTACTTCATTTTGAAAAGGAAAAACACAATCTGCAAAATTAATTAGTTGTCTGTTTGCTAAAAGAGTGTTATAAGGTGAAGTTATCACATCATCTTGAGGAGAAGGGAATGCAGCAAAAACAAACCTTGAAGATACAAAAAGGAAAGCAATGCAGATTTCTATCTGTTACTCACCTAAATTTGTTCCGTCTCACTTTTGAAAGAGAAAATGTAATAACAAAAGTACATAAATATAAATTGTCTAAAAATAGTTCAGCTTCACATGAAAAATTCATGCAAAATTTCAACAGGTTAAACAAAAAGGTGGACACTTAAATGCAAAACATCCTGTGAATTATACACTTAATGAAAGAATTAAATAGAGGGCAGACACTAGGAATTAGAATAATTCGATGCTAGTTTTTACGCTTTTTTCCGAATTCAGAAGTCTATCTCATTTGTCAAAATTATGTGTGTCATGTTTTATATTTATTTCTTTAACTACCCAAGTTAACACTGATTTTGCTTTTTTGATACTGATATTCATTTCATATTAAATAGGTTGCCTTGAATCCAAAAATAGTCTTAGTTTTGTCATTCTACCCACCTTTGATATAGATCCTTCATAACACCCTTTGTTCATGCATCAGTCTCCCTATTCATTGCTGTATTTCACTGAATCAAGATGCAATACTAGTAATGCCATGACATTCTCTTGGAATATTACAATACATTTATGCTGGTAATTAAGTTTATCTTAGCTGAAACAGAGAGATTAATACAAACTGCAAGTAAAAAGTCAAAATAAAGTATCAGATGTATAGAAAATATTTATAATAATTTTCCATTAAGAAAATGTCTTTTAATTAAGACAGATGCAATCATCAGTAATTACATCTGAATACAGTATATATTATGTAAATTTAGAAAATAGCTGGAGTAAAACAACAAAAATTACAGTGGTGTTTTTTTTAACTGTTGCTTTCAATGTTGTTTCTAAAACAGTATTCTTTAAAATATAAACCAGATCATATACGTCCTACAATGTAATTCTACCTTTAAAGTCACATTCCCAAATTTAAGAAAAAGGGGGAAGATTGTATTTTCAGTGAATAAAGAGACTAGAAGGTGAAAGTTACGAGTTAAGACTTTGTCATGTCTATAAGAGGACTGACAGAATTAATCAGTGTGTGTATTCTTCAATGAAAATTTCTACACTACAATTAGGATAACTGTACCAAGGTTTTCTGTAAAAGTGGGCAAGTTCTCCTGGAAAGTCTCCAAGGAAAATATTTCCTTCTCTATCGCTATTACAGTAGTAAAAAGCTGTATGCCAAGTGCTCCTATACAAACATCTATAACCTTGAGCTTAATTGTAAAAAAATAAATAAAAAGAATTGAATAAATTAAAAGCCGAGAGAAAAATAATTTGGACATTTGTTTTTATGCTCAATTAGTCTCAAACTTTTAGCATTACAATACCTGGGAGTTTTTGGAAATTCATCACATAAATATTCAAGAGCTGCAGTACCCAGACCTGAACCTGTGCCTACAAAATAAAAAACAGAAATGTTTATAAACAGGATTTTCAGCCCAGGGCAATTTTTACAATTTAACTAAAAAATAGCTCAAGATACAAAATGTTTTATATGAAACTGTAAATTACTAAATGATACAAGTTACATGTATACAGATGGATTTGAAACAAGGTAATGTGCATAATTTACATTTTTAAAAAAATGAAGCACTTAAAATATACTAAGTGAAATATCTAATCATTAAGATCATATTCCCAAGATCATATATAAGTTAAAAGAAATAGGATTGAAAATGTAATAAAGTGTATTGTTACGAAAATCTTTCTGTGGGTGTATGGTGTAAACAGTCCAACACGCAGGATAATGGAGAATGAAGGTTTATTCACAAATATGCAGGAAAACAAGTAGCACAGGTACAGGAAACAATAGTTCTTGCACAGATTAGCAACGGAAACAGACAACAATTCACAGGTAATAACAGTTCAGTACTTTGATATTTAGCAACACAAACACTCAGTAAATAACTAATAACGACAATAACAATACTTTCAATAGCGCTCAGCTCACCAGCTTCCTAGCTCGCACTGCAGACGAAACTCTAAAGTCGTTCCAGTGGATAAAACACACTCCCTCTGATCCAAACGCGGTCCTTATATACTCTCTCGACAGGCCGTGACGTCACATGGGGTTTTCGCTTATATTCAAGCATATTCCCTTTCCCAATAGAGATATCGAGAGAAGGGTCGCATTTTCTGGAATCATCTATTTGTCGCCAAAATGGTGGCCAAGGTCAGGGGTTCCGGAAAGACCAATACCCGTCACCCCATACTTATCCCTGTAAAACTCACTCCCTAACTATAAGACTAGCGAGGCAGGAAAGCGACATTACATCTTTGCAACAGTATCATAGTCAGAAAACAATCTTTAAACAACAATTAAACTTCAGTACGAGGTAAATCATAGTCACATACAAATTGAGAAAGCATACAGTGTAAACTATTAGCAATGGTCATCCATGCACTTATGGCCGGGGATGAATGAAGAAATTTCCTGACTCCAATTAGTATTATATCCTCCAACCATAAACATATTACAAAACGTTAAACTCTAACGCTTTGCTAAAATAAAAGATAACTCATTGAAAGAAACTATAAGAAAGGCTTAAGGCAATTTATTTCACAAAACACAACAATATATATCAATGGCAAAAGACTGTTGCCATATCGTAGAACAAAAGTAAAACAAAACAGAACAACTAAAAATGCAAATTACAAAAGGCTCTAGCACAAAATCACAATAGAAGTTCAAAAATCTTATCGGGTTCGAAGTAGTAGATCGGGCTCTAACATGATACAGTTCTCACTGCGCCACATACTATTATGAAAATTGTGTTGCAGAAAACAAGGTTTGATAATAGTTTCAGGAGAAGACAGATTTCAGTGGTGTAGAGGCAACTTTTTTCAAGATGATAAATTTGAATTCTTCTTTAACAGGCTGGAAAAATTATTAAACAGTAGTGTTGCTGGAAAGAAGAACACTCTTCGGCGAAACTCGAACGTGACTTGCTGGAAGTGCAACAAGAAGGGGCACGTGCAGAGGGAGTGCCAGGCGATTACTTCGAACCAGGAAAACTAATAGACGGCTGTCTTGCGGGGCGAAGGCAGCCTTTTCAGAATAAAGCCCCTGAAGAAGGACCGAGAGTCTCTTCACTTAGCGGGAAGAGACATGGACTCTACTTAGAAGGATCTATCTGTGGTATCCAGTGTTTGATGTTGGTGGATACAGGTGCAAACGTCACTCTTTTAAGAACAGACTTGGCACAAAAATTGAAGGAAAAGCTTATTTACACTGCTCCTAACATTTCTTTAAAGACCGCTACTGGTGAAATAACAAAAATAAGAGGGAAAATGGATGCATCCATTGAATGTGGGTCAAGAAAATTTCATCATATAATCTACGTAGCTGACATCACTGATTCCTGTATTCTCGGCCTGGATTTCCTTCAAAAATTTAACTTTACAGTAGACCTGGAAAAGAACGAGATACGGACAGGAGGAGAGGAAATTCCTCTGTTTTCAGCCAGTGTACAGCATTCGAAGTCGTGCTCCGTATTGGCCAAAAGGAGAACTATAATACCAGCAATATCAGAATGTATTATCCAGGGAGTTCCCGAAGTTCCTGGACAGTTCAGATATGCCATAACGGACTTTCCTAACCAACTCTCCCAGAAAGGCGTTCTTGTGGCGGCCACACTCGTTGATTTGGAAAGGGAAGCCATCCCCGTTCGAGTTCTGAATTTGAACAATAAACCCAAGATTCTGGACAAAGGAGCTGTTATTGCGACCTGTGAACCAGGGGTGGATATCGTCGCTCGTCCTCAAGAATTTTCTGGAGCACAACATCTTCCGTCAACCTTGGAGAATCTTGAAGTCATTAATGAAGAACAACGAACAGCAGTAAGGAAGTTACTTAAAGAATTTCAGAACTTGTTTTCGACCTGTGACGCTGATGTCGGCCGCTGCAATATGACACACCATACAATTAATACAGGTGACCATCCACCAATCAAGCAACATCCAAGACGCTTGCCTCTTGGAAGAAAAGAAGCAGCAGATCATCTGGTTAAAGAAATGGTTGACAATGGGATAATCGAGGAATCAATCAGGCCCTTGGGCATCGCCTATTGTGCTTGTTAAAAAGAAGGATGGATCAACACGATTCTGTGTTGACTACAGGAAATTGAATGAAATTACAAAAAAGGACAGTTATCATTTACCACAAATAGATGACACACTGGATGCTTTGAACGGAAGACAATGGTTCACGACATTGGATCTGAAAAGTGGATACTGGCAAGTAGAGATCCGACCTGAAGATAGAGAAAAGACAGCAGTCACCACCGGCCAAGGACTTTGGCAATTTAAGGTTATGCCGTTTGGACTTTGTAACGCCCCTACTCTATTTGAAAGACTAATGGAGACAGTATTACGTGGACTATCGTCTGAAGCCTGCTTAGTGTATCTAGATGACATTATAATAGTAGGACGAACATTTGAATCATCTTCGTAAAGTATTTCAGAGACTACAAAAAGCCAACCTTAAGTTAAGCCCTAAGAAATGCAGGTTCTTTCAAAAGGAGGTTGCATACCTCGGACACGTTATTTCCGCAGAAGGAGTTAAAACCGATCCAAAAAAAATTAAGGCAGTAGTTGATTGGCCTCGTCCAGACATACACGATCTCCGAAGTTTCCTTGGTCTGTGAACCTATTATCGTCGTTTTGTGAACAATTTCTTCACAATAACAAGACCTCTACATAAATTAACTGAAGCTAAATCAAACTTTAATTGGACAGATGAATGTGAGAAATCTTTCAATAGTCTAAAGCAGGCTTTGACATCTCCTATTTTGACCTACCCCCGGATTGACAAAGATTTTTTTTTTTTTTGATACGGATGCTTGTAATGAAGGAATAGGAGCCGTGCTGTCCCAGAATATTGGAAACGAAGAACGTGTCATCGCTTACTTCAGCAAGAGCTTGGGTAAGCGAGAAAGAAATTATTGTGTCACGCGTAAAGAATTACTAGCCATTGTCAAATCCATAGAGCATTTTCATCACTATCTTTATGGACGGAAATTTCTCCTGTGAACTCATCATGCTTCCTTTAGATAGCTTTTGAATTTTAGGGAACCTGAAGGTTAGATAGCTCGCTGGATCCAAAGACTTCAGGAGTATGATTTCGAAACCCAGCATCGCAAAGGAACCTCTCACGGAAATGCAGATGTCCTCTCTCGAAGATCCTGTAAAGAAAGCTGCAAACATTGCACGAATGCCAAGAAAAAGTTCGGAATGAAGACATATGTTTAAGTGAAAGTTTTAACAACGACAACTGTAGATCCCTGGTCTTCATGTGAGATCCAAAAGGCGCAGTTAGAAGATCCTGCTATTAAACCAATTCTGGAGAAGAAACTAAATTCGGAAGATCGACCATCTTGGCAAGAAATCGCTCCGGAAGTCCTGCAACAAAAGGATACTGGGCTCTTTCGGACTCCTTACATTTTAAGGACGGTGTTCTATACCGTAGGTGGGAGAGTGATGATGGAAGCTCCTGTCGATGGCAACTAATTCTCCCGAAGGGTAGAATTCCAGAAATTCTGCGAGGGACTCATGACAGCTGTAACATCTGCACCTGTACTCCAAAATCTGTGCAGACTAACCTCCCCGCCCCTTGGCGGACGAGGGAGAACGAAGAAGAGACGCTGGATTGGGGGAGAGACCGACGCTGGGTGATGGAAGCGAAATGGCGCCCTGCTATGTTTGAAATTTTCTCTAACAATGTTTCGCTCGGTTTATATTAAGTGATATGTGTTAAATGTCTTGTAATGTGTGATGTCCCGTTTGTTATGTGTCTTCATGTGAGAATAAAATTCTGAAAAGACACATGGTGAAGTCATACTTCCCTACAACACATCACATCGGTACACAGCGCAAGTGAGCGCATTTCGGAGTCATGAAAACTTTAAGTAAAACACGAGAGCGATTTTATTGGGATCGACTTCGTGTCGACTTTGAAAAAGGATGTAGAGAATGCCACGCCTCGAAAAGGACCTAAAAAAAAGGACTAAAGGTCGCTTGCAGCGCTATAATGTGGGCGCACCAATCGAAAGAATGGCTTTGAATATCCTAGGACCTTTTCCAGTAACAAGAAAAGGCAATCGATATGTCCTAGTATTAATGGACTATTTTACCAAGTGGCCTGAAGCAATTCCCATTCCAAATCAAGGAGCCTCGACTGTAGCTGAAAAACTAGTACGAAGCTGGATTTCATGTTATGGCGTGCCTATGATATTGCATTCGGATGAAGGTACAAATTTTAATTTTGCCCTCTTTACTGAGCTTTGGGGAATTCTGAAAACCCGAACGACCGCGTTACATCCCGAGTCCGATGGCATGGTCGAGAAATTTAATCGAACGATTTTAACTCATCTGTTTTTATTTGTTTCGAGGACCAGACAGATTGGGACACACGTTTGCCACTCTTTCCCTTGGCCTATAGGAGCGCGGAACATGAAGTGACCGGATTGACTCCATCGGAAATGCTTTTTGGTCGAATGCTTTTTGGCGAACGAATGAAAACTCGTTGCGACTCCAGAGCAACAGACCACCATTTTAAGGAGGGAGATCTAGTCTGGATGTATAAACCGAAGCGACGGAGAAGCCTGAGTCACAAGTTACAAAAGAACTGGGAAGGACCGTATACTATTGTCAAGAAACTGAAAGATGTTGTCTATAGAGTACAGAGGTCGCCCAACGCCAAGCCAAAAGTCATCCATATTAATCGGATAGCTCCATATCGGGCCACAGATCATAGTTCTATGCAATGAGACTGCCGGTGCGTGCAGTCTTTGAAGAGGGGAGCAGTGTTACAAAGTTATAAAGTTGTTTCCCTGAGATACTAATCTTGGCGACAAACGGAATTTTCTAGAAAGACCTTGAATTGTCAACCTATTTATACTGACTTCATGAACTTTCTGCAGATTATGTCACTTCCTGTTGAAAAAGTATAAAAGAAAGCTCTCAAGCCAAGAGGAGTTAGTTGGATTTTGATCAGCAAGCAAGCTGGTGAGCTAATAAGAAACCTTTGAGTGCTGTGTTGAGATTTATTGGTAATTTTTACAATTCTTTGTTGTGAATTTTCACAAGTGTTGTTTTAATACTTGTGCTATTTTCTTTGCTTACAATATTTGTAAAATAAATATCTTTGTTTTAAAATCCTGCTTATTGGACTGCATCCACGTACACCCACGAAGACGATTTTGTTACAGTACTAACTTTGTTACAGTACTTTTCCAAGTGCTAACTCAATTGAAAAATAACCCTTCTGAAGATAAAATAGTTCTTCACATAGATTTTAGCGAGAACTACGCTTGTAAATTAAATGCAGAAATCCAATCCTTTCACTTTGATGGTTCCTGTAGACAAGTTACACTTCATACAGGAATGATTTACTACAGCAAGCCGAATAAGTATATAAAGCAAAGATTTTGCACTATTTTAAGCAGTTTATGCCATGATCCACGTGGCGTATGGGCTCACTTAAAGCCAATTTTCAATCATGTTGTAATGCTGAATCCTAATGTGAAACAATTACACATTATAAGCGATTCTCCAACAAGCTAATATCGTAACAAGCTGAACTTTTACCTATTCACCAAAGAAATTGTAAAATATTTTCCAGCACTTGCATCAGCAACTTGGAACTACACCGAAAGTGGGCACGGTAAAGGTGCTCCAGGTGGCATTGGAAGTATCATAAAGCAAAGTGCAGACAAAGCTCTAGCAGAAGGAAATGATATTCCTGATGTTGATGCTCTTTTTACAGTCATGAGAGAAAGATGCACTGGTGTTTTTGTAACAACAGTCTCAAAGTCAGACATTACTGTAATTGAAAAATCTCTTCCTCAAAACATCAAACCTCTTGTTGGCACAATGCAAGTGCATCAAATTTCATGGTGCAAAGCAAAACCTTCAAGTATTGATGCAAGATCACTTTCCTGCTTTAAATACAAACCAGGTGATAAATGTATTCATTATCACATTAAATCCCACTCTTATCAGGATGAGATGGTAGATAACTGTGCCATTAAAGTTATCAGCTAGGTTGCAGTTCGGTTTAAAGATGAGTGGTTTCCAGGTAAGTAAATTGTATATTAATTTTTAACAATACTTTTGAACATAAATGGTGGATTCCTGAACATTTTTTTAGGGGAGAATGTTGAGGTCATCGATGAAGACATTAAAGTGAACTTTATGATTCGTGCTGGGCAGCAAAGTGTTAATCACCTTAAGTGGCCTGTTAAAACAGACTGCCACAGGATTACTATGGTGACTTTTATTTCAAAAATCTCACCACCCTACCCTGTATCATCCAGACATATTGCTTTTCCTGAAAATTTTTCTGTAACAGATTAGAATAAATACTACAATTGTTCATAAATGAATAATGTGTAATTATTTGGCCATTGGTCATTTCCATGGTTCTGGCTGTCATTACCATGTTCACAAATATTATTCCCACATTTCTGACTGCCATTACCATGTTGCAATAGAAAATTAAAAAAAAAACAATTAAAGCTATAATTAAGGCAAACGATCTCTGCTGATATTTTTTTCATGATAGTAGACATGGATAACTGCATTTAAATAAAAAAAATCAGGAATTAAAACAACAAAATTTTTATTTTTTTTAAACCAATATTTACCATTACCTGAGAAAGACCCAAAGATGAAACATAACTTTAATTTTTAAAAGTGTTTATTTTATATATTTTGGGATGAAAATGGGAGGATCAGGATAAAAAATGGACCCATCATTTAAAGTGTAGTATTTGTATTGCACAGAGAGTCATGTCAGAGTTAATGCTCAGTTAGAAAGAAAAACGAATTTAGTTTTTGGATTCCAGTGATGCAACATGAATTGAGGCTACTTAGGAGTAGAATTTAAAACACATGAATGGACACTTTTCACTTATTCAAGCAAAAAAAGTTTAAAAGGTCTATTGCTGTATAATGGTAACATTCTAGCAACAATACCAGCCACTTATTCTGACCCTCTTAAAAAAATAAAAAAATTTTGAATGACTACTTGAAAAACTAAATTAAAAACAAGATAATAATAGAAGAATCACAATCATTTGAAGGTTTTGTGTGGAAAGAATTCACACCATGAGTACTCATATTACATTTGTATATGGGACAGTGAAGATAAAAAGAATCACTGGACAACATGAGAATGGTTTCAAAGGAAACATACTCATAGCAAGCTTTATGAATGCTTTGAGGAACAGCTTAATAGATCCATATAAAATTAATACTTAACTTGCATTTTAACTTGAGATTAATATGAATATACAGTTTCGGAGGGGACTCGATAGATCAGTTTTTTTAAACACCTAACAAAGAAGTTTCCTGGACGCTCAAAGGAATTAGTCAAAGGTCTTTTGGGAGGGTAGCATAATAGGCAACTAAAAAAAGATAAAAGTTTTGTACGATGTGGGATTTCTTGTGAAAGACAAGCTTGAACTGGCTTTAAAGAAATGGTTCATACATTTTGGGGAAAGAAGAAAGGTTCTATGTCCAATATGCAAACAATTTGTGGGAGAAACATAAAGCCTTGGGTTGTAGAATGAGAATGAAAATGCACTTCCTTCTTCATACACAGATCACTTATCCAGAAAACATTGGAGCAGTATCGTGTGGTTTTTATCTTTAATTAGCTTAATTACTTTTAATTTAGATTTCAGCAAAAAGCTTATGCAATCAGGATCCAAATAAAGGATCTAATACAAAGTACAATCAAGTAAATTAAGCAATCCGCGTTGTGTTCAAAAATATTTTAGCAATAACCCCAGGAAGTAACATACACAGACATGATTTTAAAAGGTAGCTCCAGACCTGGATAATCCGTTAGGACATAGTGAGGAATAAAATGTAAACATGAACAAATGACAGAGACTGTTATGATAAGTTAACTTCAGTTTATTTTAAAAAAATTTTAAAATAAAATTATTCAGTGGAGCAAGGCATGATATAAAGGAGCACATTTACTAAAAATCTGGATTATCACACAGTTTTTGATGGATCAAGAAAAACACATTACAAGCTGAATTTGAGTAGTGACCCCCTAACAAATGTAACACATGACATAAGCATTTTGTTGAACAAAAACAAAGTCACTAATATATATGATGACACACGAGCGAGTTAATGGCATACAGATAATACTATGAAGCATGTGGATCACTCGCAGAATCAACAAATGTTATCAATTAAATTGTTGCTCAATTTCTACTAGCATTTTTAAATTCCTACTTCTTATACTAATAACTGCTCCTAACCTTTACATTTAAAATTGGATATTGAGACCTGTAATAATAAAACCTAATCTCCTCAATTATCATTTCATTATCTTTCTAATTACACATTGATCCCCAAGCTCTGCACATTAAAGTTTAAGCATGATTCTTACAAAACAAATATTTAAACTGCTCTCCCATTATGTAAGTATTTTACATATTCAAGATATCTGCACATCACTTTACATTCTATCATTTAGGCCGAAACCAATTTACATCTACCTCAAACGAAGATTAATAATACCTAAACAATTACAAGAAAAAATAACACTTAGCTTTGTATAAAATGTTGGAAGTTTTGGCTTGACCCAGGGACACGCACAAGGAAAGTTGGCAGCCAGGGTGGGAGTCTCAGTTGGCATTGGAATCTCGAGTTCGGACCACAGACGTGTCTATCCTCTCACATGCATCCTTTCTGTCCAAGGCATACTGATGAATCAGCACTGAGAGGCTCTAAGCAGACTGTCGGGTAGCTCTCCACTGGTCTTGCACGGAGTTTACAGGTTCTTCGGATTAGGCATGATCTTGCGACTGGGTGCAAGCTCCACTAATGGTCCGTCAACATGATGGCTGTCCTGCGAACGGCTCAAAGTCGTCGCTGGTGCTTAGTCATCAGCCTCTCCAGATTCAGCAGGCGAGGCACTTGATAAACATTCGATGAAAAATACTCGCAGGCATGACGTCTGTATTCGCCTTCAATCGTTGGTAATCAAGACTCGTCCCTATAGGAAAACGCTTTAATTTCTTAGCGCATCGTCTCCTTCAAGCACGCACTTTCTAAGTTTCTCCCTTGCTCGTAATCACCTCGTCAGCTATGGCCGCCTTACGATGTTAAAAGCCCGCTTCTCTTTCTTTAGATGTTGCCATTCTCACCGTCTAAAAATTCTGCTAGGAAAAGACAGTTCACCGTCTACAAGTTTGCTTCCCAAAAAAACAAGTCCTCTCTCCACTTGTCACCTCCTCTTCTTATACCAAAATAAGATGCCGTACCAAGCCTTTTTTTATCGCTCTCTTCCAGAGCCAAAGGTCATCTTTTTCCATTGGCAAGGCATAGAAACCAAAATTAATTTAGCTGCGCCAAGACGCCAAAACCCTCAGAAACTCGCCAACCGGAACAGCAACCCCTAGTGCACGCCCCGGAAACCTGCAGTTAGCCAATAAGGGAAGCTATGACACTTCTGATTGGAGGTCAAGGTTTCTCAGAAAAAGGGTAGGTATTGCAATGACCCGTCCAAAGGGTAATTAATCACTATCGGGGTTCGAAGAAGTCTTTGTGTGAAAACAGACAATTTGTCGCGTCAGGACAGTAAAATTTGGGTGGTCCGTTAAAGCTCATTGTCAAAGAATCAAAAGGGCAGGAAGTGAAATTGACCTAAGTGGAAAAGTGGGAGATTCGGATCCTTTTCTACAAAGGAGCGGAGGACTCAAGAAACAATTTTTAATTTCAAGCTTAACGGGGGTTCGAGACGTGAAATAAGCAATTAAGCGATTCAAACAAACACGTGCGTTTCTCATGGGAAAGGGGGAGTATACACAGTAAGAGTGGAAAGAAAAAGGTCGTGGTCTGCAAGGGGGTTGTATACAGTTAAAAAGGGAAGCAAGCAGTCCAGAGTTCAAAAGGCATAAGAAAAAAACAATTCGTGTAATTTAGACAAAGAATTACAACAAAGAAATTTTTAAGAGTCTTAACAAAAAGATAAAGGAATTATTTGCCGAAAATAAACATTAATTAAAATAAACTACACCACAGCAGTGAGTGAAGAACAAGGCGAGAGCAGTAACCATGACATGAGGGAAATAGAAGAGCAGAACCAGGAGTGATGGAGTATAATTGTGGTAGCAGACAATTGTTGATAATCCTGTTAGAGTAGGGTTGCCGTATGTCCTGTATATATGGGACTGTCATCGTATTTCACTATTCAGTCCGTTTTACTACCCGCTTTCTCCCTAAACTCAGTGAGAGACACTGGGAAGAAATAGAACATACTGTTGTATTTTTACAAGTAAGAAACATTGATACTGGCAATACTGAGATTCTATTTAACCAGTTTGTATATCTAAAAGATTTTTAGAGAAAAATAATACCAACCAAAACTGTGAAGCAACTACGAAATTGGGTATGGAAGAGAAATAGCTGAAGCATTTTTGCAGATAGGGGCCGTTCAAATATTACGTAAGCACCCAAGGGGGGGGAGGGGGTTTGCGATTTGCTTATTTTTGCTGACAAGGGGGGAGGGGGAGTATGAGTGATGCTTACGTAAGACATTAAAATCACTTTATTTCCGAAAATCTCTTGTAACTTGCACAAATAATTTAATTTAAAAAATTAAATTTGAAAAAAAAGTTAAATTTGGGAAAAAAAAATTAAACTTGATTTTTGTAAGCTTAAACTTGAAATTGTAGGTAAATTAAACTTACATTTTTTTTCCATTTTGAGCCGAGTTAGAGTTTTTTATTTGAATTAAGTCCTAAAATTTTTTAAATTAGATTATTACTGTTACTGTTATATGTTTTGTAAAAAAAAAAAAAAAAAAACCGGGGGGGGGGTTGGAGTATGCTTACATAATTATAAGAGAGGGGTTTGCGATTTGCTTATTTTTGCTGACAAGGGGGGGAGGGGGGTCAAAAAATACCAAAAACATGCTTACGTAATATTTGAACGGCCCCATACAAACTATATTGACCAGAAGTCAAGTCTAATAAAGTTATGCGTGGAGACAATTGAAGCAATTTTGATTTGTCATTATAATTTTAAAATGACTTGCACCACATTTTATAATTATGTGAAAGAAGAAAATGATATAATTAAGAAAATAAAATCAAATTTAAAATATGACTAGCCTAAAAAGGGTTGCCTTGCAACTTTTTTTTATTATTTTACATATTCAATTTATTAGATTGCTTAAACTTTATAGATTTTTTTTATCAGAGTAAAATAAACCATTTCATGTTTTATTTATTTAGCACTTAAACATCCTGTACCAATGCTTGGCAATTATGGCAACACTATGTTAGAGTGCTCAAGAGAATCAATGGAACTAGAAGTTTTCATCCAAGTGTGCTTTTGCAATAAACCTTATGTTTAAAAAAAATTTATTGTATGCCCAAGCCCATACCTTGTACATTTAGCTCAAATAACCTTTGTATTTGAAATGTTTGACTTAATTGAATTAATGCTTAGAGGGTTTTTTTAGCAAAAAGTAAACAGTAAAAGAAAATGTTACATACAAAGAAATCTTCAAGCAAATAAATAAAAATACAAAGTAATTTATTAAGAATTAAGATTTTTTAAATCAAAAGTATAGATGCATTTTTCAAAATTTGTTTTTGCTTTTAATTGCTCTGAAACTGTTTTTAATTTTTATAGAACTGTTTAACAGTTAAAAATTTTATATTTCTTCGGAAATAAAAAAGAATTCAATAAAGAAATTCCTTCATAACATTCACAGTTTTCAGGACACTGATAAATCAATGACTAGCATATCAGTTCATTATAATTTTACCATTCCATTTAATTTATTAAAAAAAAGCATTATAATAAAATTATATACATATATATAAGCATATTAGTAACAACAGAAATGAAAACATGAAAAGTTATAAAATGACTGGTTGCTTTATTTACTCATAAGAAAGTAATGCTCATGATTGAAAAAAGAAGAGAAAATATATTTTTAAGATAGAAATCATTTTCGTTTTCCCCTACAATAACAATAAGAAAACAACAAAAAAACATTGCATCTAATTATTATTATTTTATAGAATTAAAAAAATAAAACTCCCATGTATAAGAAGTAACAATTTCAAAATAAATGCCAATGGCTGAAATCAACAACCAACAAATTTCAGATTTTAGTTGATTTGTTAATTCAGTCTTCTTGGATATAATATAACTATTGTAAAACCTTCTTAAATAACTAAAAGAGAGCCATTTATCAGATGGCTGAATTCAGAATCAGATTAGCAATATTTTCCTTAATTTCTTATTATAAAATGTGCAATGTATCAAAAAGTAGTCAAACAATAAATTAGAAGGTCATCATATAATGGATAACTAACAAAATATCTAACCCATCAACTTACCACCACCCATAGAATGTAACAAGAAGAAGCACTGAAGGTTATCACACTCCTCAACTTCTTTTCTAAATAATTCAATCAAACGATTCCTGTATTTTAAACCATAAAATTTGTTTCCAATGGCCCTATAAAAGAAAGTGTGTTTTTATTAAAACACAGAAAGATCTGAAACCTTGGCAATATACACAAGATTCTGGAAGTTGAATGGTTGGTCATAAGACAATTAAATAAAATCAATTACTGCTCATAAAAAAAGACGCCTGTTCAAAAGAAGACTTTCATTTTTGAGAATTTTTTAAGCTTAGAGAAAGTAAACTGTGCTACCAACTCAGCATTTAATATTTCAAGGTAACGATTTCAAAATTCTGATTTCTTAAACAAGCATTACTTAATTTTCCTGAACTATAATGTCAGGATAAATTTTTTTTTAAAAAATATTAATTTTAGAAAATTTCTTAATCAAGCATTACTAATTTTTTCAATTAAAATGCTAGGATGAATTTTAAAATAAACTATGAAATTTTTGTTTTGAATTTTTATATGATTTCTAAGTTTCCTTTTTGCTAATTTTGTAAGATTCTTATTTTGAGAAACATTATCGCAGCAAAAATAAATCGGATTTTTTTCAAGTCAGAGGATTTGATAAACATATGAGTTAAAGAGTACTTTAATTTATTATGCAAAAGTTCTCGCTAATGCTCAAAGGATAAACTGAATGTTGTACTTTTGATGAGCTTACTTATTTTCCTAACGTTAGTAAAGCAAACAGAATTTTTTTTAAACGAAAAATGCTAGTAAAAGCCTAAGAGATTTACATGTTCTTTTTATTCAAACACCATCTTTACGATATAAGGAGTTCCAAAGAGCCCAATATCGTTTGGTTGCAGGACTCTCACGAGCTATTTCTTGCCAAGATGGTCGATCTGCTGAATTTAGTTTCTTCTTCAGAAATAATCTAATATCTGGACCTGCCACTGCGGTTTTTTTTTGGAATCTCATGTGACGACCAGCTATCCTCAGTCATCATTATTAATGCTTTCACTGAAATATCTTTCCATTTAGAACTTCTTCTCGGCATTCGAGCAATGTTTGTTGCCCTCAATACAGGGTCTTCGAAAGAGAGCATATACATTTCTGTGAAAGGTTCCTTTGCGATGCTATGCTATGCTATATACTGGCTTGAAGTTGCTCCCCTCCTGTCCGTATCTCGTTCTTCTCCAGGTTTGCAGCAAATTAAAATTTTTGAAGAAAATACAGGCTAAGAATACATGAATCGGTGATATCAGCTACGTAGACTCTGTGTTCGAATTTTCTGAATCCACATTCGATTGATGCATCCAGTTTCCCTGCTTTTTCGCCAGTAGCAGTTTTATTAGAAATGTTAGGAGTCGCATAAATAAGTCGTTCCTTCAATATCCGGGCCAAGTTTCCCCTTAAAATTGTTACATCTGTACGTGTGTCCACCAACATCAAACAAGGGATACAATAAATCGATCCTTCCAGGTAGATTCGGTTTTTCCCTCCGCTAAGTGCAGAAGCTTTCAGTCCTTCTTTAGGGGCTTTATTCAGAGAAGGTAACCATCGCTCCGCACGACAGTCGTCAGTTAAATTTCCTGGGTGGATGTAATTTCCTTGGCACTCTCTCTGTATGTGCCCCTTTTTATAGCACTTCCAACAAGACATGTTCCCAGATACCAATTTTAGTTTGCAGCAAGCTTGCCACAAATTTGTCATGACAAGAGTGCAAGTTTGCGACAAATTTGTCGTGACAAGAGTGCAAGCTTGCAGTAAGCTTGCAGCAAGTTAACGAAAGCTCCGAAGTCACCATGAAACGAACTTGCAGCAAGTTTGCCGTGTCAAACTCATTGCAAATTATAGCAAAAACAGAACACGAACACAACCCGGGATAGAACTCGCGACCTCCCGGTTCCGAAGCGGAGACGCTACCATTGAGCCAGGTGAACTCTGTGAGTAGAAGATAGATTTCGCTAATACATCGTTCGATTCGATTCGTATACGATTTATTTTTAACTATTTTCTGGATTTCATTAATTTTTTGAGTTGAGAATATGATTTGAAGTCAAAGAGAGAGCGATTTTCGCTAATAACTACTTTTTGCTAGTAGAATAAATTATGAAATTAGAGTTAAGAGTAATTACTTTAAAATGGGACAAAATGTCTAGTTATTATTGTTCAACAAACACTGACTGTTTTTTAGATTTAATTTTGTTTATAAACGTTAAAATTTCAACATTAAGAAAAAGGCGACATAGTTTTCTTTAAAGTGAGAGTGATATATTTAGTAAAAAGATGGAAAATGTTTCAAAAAATTTTTTTATAAAAAAGTTATTTTTTTTCACAAATTATCATTGATTTATTGAATTAATAAAAAAGAATTACGGTCTAGGAGATGCTATTAAAAATCGGATGTTTTTTAAAACAGAGACAAAGATAATTATCTCTTTATTGTGCTATATTTGCAGGAAGCTTGTTTTGCAAAATTGCAGCAAGTTTGATTTGCAAAGAGGTGGCGCTACTTGTCACATCGAACTTGCTACAAGTTCGATTCAAGTTTGACGCATCAAATTTTGCCATGACAAGTCAAAATCAAACTTGCTGCAAACTTACATGCTATCTGGGTTCGTATTTCGTCGAGGAGCACTCTGTTCAACAGCAAGACTGTTCAGCAATTTTTCCAATGCTTTCAAAAGATTCAAATTTATCCTCTTTTTCCTTACCGGCATCATCCTGTATCTCTATTGATCATTTGTGCCTGGAGATGTTTGAGGTAGTTTTCACAGCCTCATACTTCAGGCTATATTCCAGAGCTGATTTCAAATTCTGGACATCCATCAACCTCGTTGAATGCTGCGTGTCCTCATCTCTGATAGTGTTGACGAAGTACTGTTTGTCCGCCACGAGAACTGTCGCCGCCAAATTGTCTACTTTACGGCCGTCGCTATAGCAACTGGTTATGCTAGGGAAGATCCATTTCGAATAGGAGGAATCCAACGGAAGTCGGAGTTTTTTCATTCTTGGCGCCAGTTTGCGGTGGAACACATTTGAATGAATTTCTACCTACTAAAAATGGATTCTTCTTACGATAATCTGTTTCTATAGCGATCACCGTAAACTAGACAATTTGGAGGTGACAGTTCTCGTGGCAGACAGGCAGTACTGGGCTGCTAGGCTTTCCCAAATATCTAGAGGGCACTCGGCGTAAGCCAGGCTCATTAGTCACTTTACATCAGCGCCAATACTTGAAGGCTTTCTCCTGGCTTCTGTCGTCTTGTCTTCAGTTCAGTTCTGTTCTGTAAAATTAGATAAGATGGTTGCCTCCAAATCTGTTCCAGAGCTTTCTCGATGGTTGTTAGGTCCGTGAACTTAACAGCTGGTATTCTTTGATGAACCTCCACAGCTGATCCCTGGAGAGAGGTCACAAGTTGACTGGCTTTCACAAAATCCGTCTATACATTTGTACGGCTCAAGACGTGGAACCGAGTCTTGAAAACAGTCCATGTTTGTCCGTCGAATGTCAAGGGCTTGACTGTCTGTCTGGAATACGCGAATTCTGAACTTGCCGGGAAATGGTCTGGTTTGATCTCAAGATCACTAAGTTTCTTCTCAATCACGCTAATCTTCTCTTGAACGTTGCCCTCTATTTCTTCAATCTCTCCGTTCACACCTTGTACTTCCTTTTATTTTTCCTACGCATCCCTTAACATTATTCTTAATTCCTTCGACTTCTTCTTTTGCCAGCTCGGATTAGGTTCTTCATTTCTTCTTGAACTTGCTCCATTCTCTCCTGTTCAGCTTCCATTTTCTACTCCAATCTGGGATCTGCAGCCTTCATCTCTGCTATCATGGAGCATAGCTTCTTGAATTTTTCATCCATAGCTCTTGTCATAGGCATTCACAGGAAAATCCAGATCCCACTTCTGACACCCGTGTTAAAAAATCGTCTGGTGGGTGTACGTGTATGCAATCCAATAAGCAGGATAAAAAAATTAATCTTTATTTCACGAAGGTTTTTAGCAAATCTCTAAGCACAGATAACAAAACTAAACAGCACTTGTATTAATTAACAACAGAGATCACCAATAAATCTCAGTAACAGGACTTTCAATAGCGCTCAGCATATAACAGTTCACCAGCTTCACTGCTGAGCAAACTCACTCTTGGCTTGAGAGCTTGCTTTTTATACCTTTTCCAACAGGAAGTGACGTCACATAATAATCTCTAGATGGTTCTTGATATTTCCCGCTCCTAGTAGAGATAGGATCACAGTTCATGAATTTTCTAGAAGTTTCGTTTTGTTGCCAAGGTTAGAGTTCACCGGCTTGGCTCGGTCCTGTAAAACTTTTTTTCCGCCATAAAATTAGCATGTAGGGAAACAACTTTACATCTTTGTAACAATATTGTAGTCAATAAGATTTTTGTCAGTATTTTTTTGCATATTTCTTTCCATTTTCCTAATAAAAGTTGCTTAGATTAAAAAGTGATCAAAATGGAACTCTGTACAATATTGTCCCCCCCCCCGAAAAGAAATCGGAGAAATGTTTTATATTTGCAATGCAATCAAACCTCACTTTGGTAGTTTTACAAAACATTAACTCTTCTCTTTATGATTGAATATTTGAAAATGAATGTATTTTCGAACATTATAATTGTGGTTCATCTTTAAAACTATCAGTTTAGTTTCAAATATATTGCATTCTATGCATTTCAAGAACTCAGAAAATGATGAGTGAACAAATATAAGAAACTCATCCATTTTGTATCCTAATTTTACATTAAAAACTCCTCAAAGTTATAAACAATAAGACATGACCCAAAATAAGACCCACCTTTGGGGAAGATGAAACCATGACTATAAAACAGGATGGAATGCAAAACACTATATGAGTATACACCCTAACAGGTCTAACAGATTCTTGCAGTCAGATCTAATCATATGAACAATCTCACAAAACCATAAGTACAATTAATGTTATTCAGTTAGTGACTTTTCAAAAATCTTAAAACAATCTTTTAGTTCAGGAATCTGAATAAAATATCACTTAATCATGAAATCTTTTCATTTTTTCAGACAACAGGATTTCAGAAAATATGCAAGAATTCAAGCAATACCAAATACAAAAAAAAAATAATAAAAATCCCACAAAATGCAAACACTCATATAATTGATTCAGATTAAAAACTTACCAGTTGTTTCCAGATCCTGAAACATCTGTAATTAACTGTTGTCGATCAAATACAAACTTCAAGGGGCTATTTAGAATTTCTGACACTACTCCTTCTTCCATATCAATCAGAACAGCCTATATGGAGAGGAGGGGGATTCTTAAAAAATAACAAGACTAAACTTAAATAATTTTAAGGAAACTGAAGAACAACTACTAAGTTATACACAATTTTTGAAAACGAATAACAGTGAGTCTTTTTTCATCACTAAGTTTTAATTCTTGGCATTTCAAAATAAACATATGTTTATAAGAGTTATTCATAACTGGTTCAACAGATTAGTTTAGTCATATTAACGTCTCGTTTTGAAGCAATACGAGGGCTATTTTGGGACAGACCTCGTAATTTTGAACCTCAGTCAGGTGACGAGGACGACACCTGGGCTGGCACCCCCTCCAAATTTCTTCACCACACCATCAGAACTACGTATGATTTAATGTGCAACAGGACTCATACACGGTGGATCTTCAGTGGAATCTGGTTTTGAACCTTGGACCCTCCACACCTGAGGCCGAGACCTTACCACTAGGCCACTGCAGCCTTCTCGTTCAACAGAATATCACTCGAAGATTTTAAAAATTACCATAACAATAAAACTGTTAGTATGCCAGTCTGACTGAAAAGATATTATTGGCTGCTACAGTTTATGGTATCAAGAATTGCCAGTATGTCTTGTTTACAAATAGATAACAAGACCAAAACGTGGGTTATTAACATGAGTTGTTAATCAAGCACATCAAACTCAAAACTAGCAATAGACAGAGCCTGATTTATACATTTCTACACCGTAGGCCAAAGCACTTCATTTTGCAACCCCTGCCTTGGTGTATTCTTCGCAAGTACAGAGATAGGCGACGTCAATGTGCTGCCAGTTTATTTAATGTGTAGGGATGTGCTTAAAAACAGTATTTTATATGGTCTTTTCAAAATAATACGGAAATTTGTAAATATTTTATTGTAGTTTCTTTTATATTTGCACCCTCCGATTGTTGCGCCCAAGGCCTTGGCCTGAAAATAGATGAATATGAAATATCCAAATAAAATGGGCTACAAACAAGCGGAAGTGATCTCCCCTAAACTTTCTCGTATACGTCCTATCATGGGTGGAGGGAAAAAATACACCAAGAGGTAGTAATAGGCTCCATTCCATAACACAGGTGGGGAAAACGCGCCAACAGTCGCGCCTTTTTTTTGCTTCGTAGAATGGTGAAGAAACCGAATATGGAATTTGAACGCCTTTTTTTTTCAACTGATTGAAACCAAAACTGGGCACAGATCTATAATCAGTGGCAGCTCGTGCTAAATCACCGCGGGGATGCTGCAACGTAAAGTTCTACACTGAGCACTAATGATTTATGCATATCTTAAATTAGGAACTAATTTTTAATAGTTTAATACTGAGTTCATAAAAAATTTATTATTAGATTTTTGACTTCAAATTATTTTAATAAAGAAATTTTAATTTAGAAATTACTAATTTTTAACAAACAATAATTAAGAATTTTTAAAATGATTGTCAGTTATTTTTGTCACGTCTATTACTCTCATTTATAAGGATTTAGAAGCTCGACTGAACATGAAATAAAATCATTGAAAGCTCTAAGTTAAAATAAATACATATATGGAGATAAAGGTATTATTTATAGATATTAATACAACTACTTAAAATAAAATCGGCTCTTCTGGTTTTATTTCGAGCGAAATGGTCAATGACGTTTTCCACAATATTGGTATGACTATCACATGACATGAAGGCGCTCACGGACAGGCAAAAAACAGATTTTTTTTTTTATGGATATCGTCAAAATTTTCTATATTCACAAATGTGGTGTTGAGATCTCATCCTACGTTTCATTCCTCTAGCTGTTTCGGTTTTTGAATTATAATGCTCATAAATACACTGACAGACAGGCATAATTTCCATTTTTTTTTTCAGTAGGAAGAAGAGGGAGACCCCGGGAGCTCTAAAACGTGGAGATTCCTCAAAGTCTAGAGGTCGAATATTTTAGCCATTACAATGTTTTCTTTTTGTATATTACGAATTCGAGAAAAAAAGAAGAAAAATGGTTAATTTATGATATTATACCTACCTATAAGTGAACTGTGCTGCTTCTCAATGTAAATGTACTTACTGAAGCTCTTTGAGAAGATATATTCATTCAAACTTCCTATATTTCATTCTGAGCGACTAACACAAGCTCTAAAGCCCCTGTATTTGATATTCTTTAAAAATTTATGCTTCTTTAAGCTACCCCTTAAGGCAGAGCTTCTCATCGCACAGAATAATATTGGGGTTGCTTAAATTTTGCAATCCATTCTTTTCAGACGTATCCACATTTAGAAGTAAAATCTGTTGAAAAATTACATTGAATGCAAAAAGAAAAAACAATTATTATTGAATTCAAATTTATGTACCATAATTTTAAAACTATTTTTTTAAATTTATAATGAATTATTTCTTGATTTTCTTTTAGTATTCATTTTCAAAGTTATCCACTTTCAAATTTCAGCCCGTGAAACATTTTTCAGCAGACAAAAAACGACCCTTAACGACAGTCTTTAAAATGATTCCGTATCGCATAGGATAGGGAATCGTTATTCCCTCTCTCTAGGGTGCTACCGGGATTACAGTTCCCTTCTTAGTTAAATGCCTTACTGAAAAAAAAAATTTTGAAATCACATTGCAAATGCGCATGCTCGACAAGAAGTAATTGACATAAAGGAATTTTATAGTTCCGGAAAGGGGGAAAAAATCTTTCGAGAAGACAGCGGATAGCGAAAATTTCTCTGAAGTAACCTTGGTTTTTATCCAGCTTTTCGGATCAGCTGAAAGCATCAAAAGTTAGTTTTATTGATGGATTCGGATATTGCATCCAAAACTAAATAAATAAATGATTAAATTTATGCACTGAAAAAAGATGGGGGTGCTGCAGTTCCGCAGCCCTATACACAAGCCGCCCCTGTCTATAATTAATATAAGACCACATAACAAATTTCATTTATCTAAGCCGCTGCATTTAGGAGTTCGTATTCACAAGCATACGATTATACAAACCTACAGACAGTCAACCTTTTGACGGATTTGGTCCAAAATTTGATACGGACCTACATTCGTGATGATAAAACTGTGTACCAAATTTTATTTATCTAGATATTGAAGTTTTTCAGTTATCGTGTTCACATGAACATGGAGAGACAGGTCTACAAGGGTGGGTCGAAAATTTTATTTTTAGAAATCGACTTTGGAATAGTGCGGAAAAGTTGTGCAATCGATCTGTTAAAAAACCCTCTATAAATTTCATCAATTTCGTTTAATAATTAGCCGCGCCACTTTGGTATTAAAAAATTGAAAAAGACAAAAAATATATTTTGAAAATAAATTTCGAAATTAGTTATGGCATACAGCGGAAATGTTACCCAATGGATCAGTTACAACCCTGAAAAACTGTTATCAATTTTGTCCAATATTTAGCTGCGCCCCTCTGACATTAAAAAAGTGAGAAAAAGAAGAAAAATTGGGATTTTTGAAAGAAATATAATTTGAAAAGTAATTTTGAAATTAGTACAGGCATATAATGGAAATATTACGTAATGCGTTAGTTAGAAACCACCTAAAATTCAATCAATTTTACTCGATATTTATTCGCGGATTTAAAAATACGTAAGCACGCAAATAAAACCTATCCTATATATATATATATATATATATATATAAAACCTATCCTAAACATCAGAAGCGCGTGTAGCATTAATAGATGAAACAGGTAGCAAGTATATAGGTCATATATCGTTAACTGCTGGTGAAAGTGCAAAAGAAATAGCTTAAGGCAGGGGTCGGCAACCTATTGAAATGGAAGAGCCAAAAGTTACAATTTACAAAATTTCCCAGTTTTTAAAGAGCCACTAAAAATTTTCGTTTCAGTATTATAATATTTGCTTATATATATTTGATTTAAAATAAACGGCTTTAAATACGGAATAATATTTATAAATATAAAAACACAAATATAGATAAATACATCAATGGGAGCATTGGCTTTGCATGCCTTTTGAAAGTTTGATTAAATCTGGCTTATAACTTGTTGTTTTAAGTTTCAAGAACGACTCTAGATTTTTATTTATTAGTTGACTTCTAACTTCACTTTTTATTATATTCATGCAAGAGAACGCTTGCTCGCACGAATGTGTCGACCCGAAGATCGTCAGCACTCCATATGCCAACTTCTTCACCTCACTGTAGCATTCTGGAAGACTATTCCATGCGCGGAATATGAGGGCCTCAACTCGCGGAATTTCTTTTAGAGTTGTCCACTTGTGCTGCGCGATGTCCATGCATTTCTGGACCTCCAACTCTTCCAACTTGCTCTTGCGTTCTGTGAACTTGTCACTCCACAAGTCGTTGGTTTTCAAATCTAGCAATTGCATTTGAAGCGATCCAGCATCAATTCCAAATGTTGCCCTTTCCTTGCAGTTTTACATTTAGTTCCATTGTGGTATCTACCATGAAGTTGAATTTTTGCAGCCATTTGTCTTCTTCCAATTCGGGTTGGTTAATCATTTTTTTTTTTTTTTTTTTTTTTAATCTGAATAAACCTGTCCTCTTGAGCCATTAACATCGAGACTAGTTTAGTGTGCGATAATATATACCAGAATTACAGAGGTGTCCCATTCATTTTGTTGACGACTGTACAAATAAAAAAATAAATATTATGCATAAATAAATGACAAAGTTCCTCCAGCAATTTCATTTTAAATTAGTTCTTTTATTTAAACACATCAGGCTTACAAGCACTGCAATGTATGGAGACAGAAGCAAGACAGCAGGGAGCTAGGTTAAGCAACTTTATGTTTGAAAAGGTTCCAAAAAGAGTTTGTAGCACTAAACCGCCAACAAGTGGAAAAAAGAATCCAGTTAACAAAATATATTATGGCTGGCTTTTGGTTAATTTACTTAAAAGCAATACTGAACCGAAAGATTGATTTAAACATGATTCAAGCATGAAATAAGAGCATTTAGCTTAAAAATAATTTATCACAAAAATCAATTATATATTAGAGGGAGAGAGAGAGAAACAAAGTTTAATTTCTTAAAATGCAGTAAAAGAAAATAATTACTACAGTAAAATTTTAGTTTTCTTCTCAATACTACCAACTTTGAGAAAAGTCCCAGTGATTACTTTGAACACTGAATCAAGGTGAATTTCAGGAACTCTGAATATCACAGGACACTTAATTCCTGTCATATATAAAAAATTACTATCAGTAATTATTATTTCCTAAAATAGAAACAATTTCACATGCGATTCATCTGGTGTTTCCAAAGTTGTCTGCAAAATATTTGTAAGTATCAAGATACTCATTTACACCGAATTTTGTCTTAAAATTGAAAAATCACAACAGATCAAATACTTCCACTTGTATAAGATTAAGAACTGATTCTATATTTAATAAGATAATTAAAGTAAACTTGTCTTCTAAAAAATTAAAATTTATTAACCTTGTTTCAAACTGAGTTTAGGGCTTATATTGTTCAATTATTGATTAATAAATTATGAATAATCAGGAAATTTAAAAAATGAAATGGCCAAACTTTTTATAAAAAAGAAAACTTTTACAGGGTGGGCAAAAAGTTCGTAGAAACTTTAAAAATTCATGAAAACCAGAAAAATAACTGTAATAAAAAACGGTTTGCAGGGTTAGCATTGTTAGGTCACGGGAATTTTTCTAAGACATGAAAAAAATAACAAAAAAAACCGCCGATAGGTGACGCTGACATACACAAGTCAAAGAAAAGATACGCAAATAATGAACAGAATACCTCCAAATCATTTATTACAGCAGTATGTGTTCCACATGACCACCACCACAGGGAATAACACATTGCAGGCGAGTCACAAATTCAGCAATGGCAGAGTGCAGCAGGTCCAGATGTATACATGACACCACTCGGCAGATCGCATGTTTCAGTTCCAACAGATTGGAGTGTCCGGATCGATACACCAGGGATTTCAAATATCCTCATAACCTGCCTGCATAATGTCTCATTTGCATATTTCCACCCAAGTCGCTAGTACCTGCACCATCTATCGGCTGTTTTTTTTAGGGTTTTTTTTTTTTTTTTTTTCCTGTCTTAAAAAAATTCCCGTGACCTACCGATACTAATTCTGAAAATCGCTTTTTATTTTGGTTATTTTTCCGGTTTGTATGAAATTTTAACGTTTCTACTGACTTTTTGCCCACACTGTATTACATACTGGTATTGCAAAAATATTTGCTGTGATACAAGAGTTTGAGAAGCTTTATAATACATATAGATAAAATTTCCAAATGATAACAACTGTGGATTAATCTATCGGCTTATGTCAAGCAAATAATCTCAAAGACTAACAAGGATCAAATAAACAAGTTCTAAATTTATGTGAGACACAAAAATTCTTATTGGAACTCTATTTCTCTTCACAAATATAGTGATGAATCGTTAGGTACTGCATCTCATTTAATAAATAAATTCAAAGAACAGCATGTCCATACTAAGAATTTGATGATCAAAGGCAAATATACAACAAATTACTTGTCAATGGCATTCTATAAAAGACAGTAATTAGAAAATCTATTACTGTCATATATTTATCACTGGCAGAAATTCATAAAATTCAGGCACTTAAACTTCACAAACTCTGTCTTGAAATCAAAATAGTACAAGACCAATGACCTGTTTACATATTATAAGGCATATGCTTTACATTTAAATTTCATTTAAAGAATTAAAATTTTCTCTGTATTTAATGACATATAATAACTTTAATGAATTTGATCAATTACAGTGGAACCTTGGGAATCTGAACTAATTGGGGCTGACCTCCATTCAAATTCTGGAAAATTCAGATTATCCGGGAAATTCTGTAAAATATCCTTGATATACCAAATGCAGTAGAGTATTGACTTTGGGTTCTTTGTGAAAGAGTACAGAAAAAGCTAGCGGCGATTCGCACGATACAATGGAGACGTAGGTAAACATGTTGCATTGAGGGTAGGGACTCCTGGTCTTTGGATTGCCAAGGTTCCACTGCATTATGTACAATCAGAAATTTTTAATATTAAGCTTTAATTTAAAATCTTTTTATATACTGATATACTGGCCAGGCCATAGGCTGAAATACTCGCTGAGGGCCACAAATTTGACACACTTCTCGTCGATGAACATCTCAACATTTCACTATGAGGAAGGATCCACAGTATCTGACAAATTAAGTAATCATTCCAGTGCAGATCCCATGTCCGATCTGCTAATCACTCTGCTCTACACATTTTAAGGTACAGAGACTACCACCAACAATATCAAAAACATTTTTCCAACAGAAACTGTATGCCAATCTCCAAGATTCAGGAATTAGCTATTGGCCAAAGATTAGAGTGGACACCTATATTTTCAATCCTTCCCAATTTTTATAACTGAAGGTGAAAAATGTTTCTATTCATCCAGTTCTACAACATTCAGCTGTGTTACATCACAAAATGGTGACATGGGACTCAAAATTTCAATAATAAAGTGTACATATTTTTACAAAAAATAAAAAGTATCAAATCCATGATATTTGGTTAACAATCCTCTTATTCCAAGAAGAGTATACAGTTACGTTTTTAATTCAAAAAGGCATAAATAAATACAATACAGTTGAACCCGGGAATCTGACCCCCAGGAAACCGAAATTTCGGGGATTCAGATTTCTTTGTAAGAGAACGTCTTTTTTTAATTTTCTGAAAGAATTTTTATTGAAAAATGAAGGAAAAATAACAATTATGAATCAGAAACAAAGCCAATGTTTATTCCTAATTTAAAAGAAGTATTCGAATTGGTATTTAAGAATGAATAATAAGCAGATACAATACCCTAATTAGCAGATACAATACCCTAATTAGCAGATACAAACTCAGATATTTTCCTACACTGAAGAGCCAGAAAAACTGGTACAGGCGTGCGTTTGCAAATAACGGGGGTATGCAACCAATCATCGTAACCCGATGCGGTAGGCAACGCCTATATAAGACAACAGATGTCTGACAAATGTATTAGATCGGTTCCTGCTGCTACAATGGCAGGTTATCAAGATTTAAATAACTTTGAACATGGCGTTATAATCGGCGCACGTGAGATGGGACACAGCATCTCCGAAGTAGCGATGAAATTTGGATTTTCGCGTACAACCACTTCACAAGTGTATCGTGAATATCGGGTATCCGGTAAAACATCAAATTTCCGCCATCGGTTGGGCCGGAAAAAGACCTTGAAAGAACTGAACCATTGAATCCTTAAACGAGATAGACGCGCAACACTTCCTCATATTGCCACGGATTTCAATGATGGAGCATCTAGAAGTGTGAGCATGCAAACTGTTCAACGGACCGTCATTAATATGGGCTCTCAGATCCGAAGGCCCACTCATGTACTGTTGCTAACTGCACAGCACAAAGCTTTACTCCTCTCCTGGGCCCGACAAAACTACCATTGGACTGTTGATGACTGGAAACACGTTGCCTGGTCTGACGAGTCTCGTTTCCAATTGTATCGGATGGATGCACGTGTACGAGTATGGAGCCGACATCATTAATCCATAGACCCTGTTTGTCAACAGGGGGCTGTTCACTCTGGTGGAGCCTCTGTGATGGTATGGGAAGTGTGCAGTTGGCGTGATATGGGACCCCTGATACGTCTAGAGACGACTCCGACAGGTGACAGGTACTTAAGCATCCTGCCCGATCACCTACACTCATTCATGTCCATTGTGCATTCCGACGGACTGGGACAATTCCAGCAAGACAATGTGACATCCCATGCGTCGAGAGTTGCTACCAAGTGGCTCCAGGAACACTATTCTGACTTTAGACACTTCCATTGGCCACCTAAATCCCCAGAGATGAGCATTATTGAAGATATCCGGGATGCCTTGCTACATGCTGTTGAGAATAGATTTCTGCCACCTCGCACTCTTATGGATTTACGGACTGTCCTGAAGGATGAATGGTGTGAATTGCCTCCAAGATACCTTCAGACATTAGTCGAGTCCATGCCACATTGTTTTGCGCCACTTCTGTGTGTGGGGGGGCCTATACGATATTAGGCAGGTGTACCAGTTTTTCTGGCTCTTCAGTGTATATACCCTCAACTTGTTTGTCCCTGTACCGTGCAAATCTGTGTGCTCTTTCTGTGGACCTTCACAGAACACCTAGAGTCAATACCCTATTGAACTTGGTATATCAAAAGTATTTTACCGAATTTCCAGGATAATCCGAATAGTCAACACCAATTAGTTTGGATTCCCAGGTTTCTACTGTATAAGCAAATTTAATTTTTTCTAAGATGTTCTATTCAATGTAACATTAATTTAAGATTTTGCTATCCGGAAACAAAAAATAACTTACCCTTGCTTTAACAGAGTCTGAATTATAACAGCCAGATTTCTTTGAGCCATCATTCATTTTAAAGAAACTATTCATATCTTCTGCCTAAAAAAGTAACAATATGAATTCATGCGAAGATATTCAAAGCTTTCAATGAGAAAGTGATTTGGAAGAGCATTCAAAATGGTGGCGTTTCTTTTTTATATTTGTCGAAAATCCCAAGATTAAATGGTAAATTTAAAATTTGCTGCAGCTTAGCTGAATTAGATGGCTGTCAATTCATATCTAGTTTCATTCAAAAATATGTATTCTCGGCAAGTGTAAACAAACCAGCAGGAGCAGAATTCTCCAGTCCCTTCTCCAAATATCTCTGGGGTACCAATTAACAATTGTTGACGAATCATCATACTTCACAATGAGTAATAGCAAATAATCAATAGCAGACAATGTTACTAATATATGCAGGATCATAGTGCACTCTATTATAAGCAGATGAAAACACAAACATCCTGTTCTGTAAGAGAGAGGTCACATGTCCTTCTAATTTTAGTGCACATTCTGTCAGATTGAGGGAGAGGAATGAACAAGTAAGATTGTATGTAGAGAGAGGTTGCTTAAAGCAATATGATGACTGAACCTTTTTGTAAATATTGATTGTAAATACTACCATCTGTAAATAACTCATAGAGCTCAGCAAAAGCATTTCTGCTATGAACTTTTGCTAATTTCAACCCCAAGACAGTACTGAAAAGTGAACCTCACATACATGAAGAACCAGGTGACAAGTGTGTGGTAATAGCTAGGACTGAAACAGAAAAGTGATCCTGATTTCTTTTGAAGCTCACCTGGCTCTCTTACAGTTGACACATCATAGCCCACTCCTTTAAAAGGGTCAGCTACCTTTGCTGGAAAAATCACTTGTAATTACCCATGTTGGTTGGCGAGTTCATTTCCAGGCTAAGTATCTAAAATTTGTCACTTAAAAAATAATAAAGATAATTTTTTTCCCTAGAAAGGGAATAGTGTGGTGGTACCATTTTCAAGCCACTCACTTACGTTTAAAATGTATCTTTCAGTATCTGGAAATGTTGTTGCCATTCTATGATAGGATTTTTGTATAAGCATAATGTGACGAAATTTTGCTAGGTATTCAGACATAAGACTAGTAGTACAGAAAATGTAAAATAAATTTTTATAACAGCTTAAGTCTTCTCTTCTGTAACCACACTCAACATGACATTGCCAAAGATCCAACATAAAATTCTATAAAAGCAAAATCATAAAATCATATTTCTAACAAACAAAAATAAACATTAAGAATTCTTGGAATTACTGAAAAAGTAACTTTTAAATTCTCTGTAATTCATATTCCAATGCTAAACTAAAATTTTAAAATTAAAGATCATACAATATAATCAGGAATTAAGACAGAAAAAAACTTACAGAAGTTTTATAATACTGGTATTCCTGAAGGGCTAAATCCCAGAAACGATATCCAATTTGATTTCCACACTGACCAACTAGAAAATAGCACAATATATAATATATAGCAAGATTTTTAGACTATCATAAGTCCTATAGACACTGCCATATTTTACCAATAAAAAAATTTTCTCAGAAAATATTAATAAAAGAATAAATTCACAGGCATTATATATCAACAGAATTTTTTCCAGCAACAAGTACTCAACATTATTTATTGAGACAAAAAATTGGCAAGAAGTGTTTTGGAATACAGTAAAATCCCAGTCAACGGAAATGCCTCTGAAATCGCAAATAAAAAAAATTGCATACTGCACGGGAATCATCACAAAGGCGAGATTTTTTTGCGACAATATTCCCACTTTTTTTCATTTAAGCCTTCCCAAGAAGGTCAGAGATTAATTTCAGAATGCTAAAATTAAAATGAATGGGTATAACAATATTAATTACAATATCATTTACCTGCGCCTGTCAAGCACATTGGGCAAGACATAAGTTTAGCCTACAAAGCGTTTTGAATTCGTTTTACGCTCAAAACATTTTAGAATTACATACTGTAATTAGAAACAAAATAGTAATAGATATTCATGGCAAAATAGTAATAGTTATCCGAAACAGATCCCCCCTGTAATTGGGGGTATTTGTGTAAAAAGTGACAACTATGTGAATTAGATAAATCTGATAAGACTTTTCGCAGTAGATCAGTTTTTGGTTGACATATTTCTGTTAGATTTTTTCACCTCTTAGTTGATAAGAGTCTAAAAGTTAGGTTCATAATTTTCAACTCTTGCCTTATAAAATAACTATTCAATTTGCTCTGCATGAGAATAAATTTAATGAAAATAGTTTTTAAAAAACTTTTATTAGTGCACTAAAAAGTAGAATTTATTTTAATCGTTATCTATTTTTTAGTCTTTAATTAATCATTTTTTCTCTAATTCAATACCAGCTGTCAATGCTTGTATGGAACAAAATTAAATTAAATGATTTGACTTAAATTCTGAAAATATGAAAATAGTGAATTGCCATCAAGAACAAGTAAATGTACAAAATTTGGAAAATCTAGCACAAAAGAAAGTCAGTGAAAAATTGATTACAAAATTTCATCTTTACAAACATGAAAAAAGATAAATAAAAGTGTGCGAAAAAACAACAACTTATGAATAATGGATGAAAATAGAATTGAAAGTTTAATTCAGAGATATCTTTCGATAGACAAATCTCTTCTTACTGATGTGCTTTCTCAGGTGAACTGGAGATAGTATATATAAAATCCCATGTATTTACAGAAGTATACACAATGGTGACTCGTGTATTGTGACCATAGCGATGCTGTAACTTATCCTACACTGCAAAATGACAAGTTCCTATATAACATAAATTTTGCCTCATATTAATTCTGAATAATTAGCTAATAAAAAAATTAAGTTGATCTTGAAGTAAAGAAATTTTTATTAAGCAATCACTAATTTTTAACCAATTTTTTTTCCAAAATTTTTTAAAAACTAATTGAACAAAAATAAACTAGGAAGTATACGATTAAAATAAATACACATGTAGAGAATTTATATTCATATTTATGAGACACGGCTAGAAAATAGCAGGACTGTTTATGTTATAGTAGAACAAGCAAGTCAAGGACAAACAAACCCACCATCACCATCTGCTCAAGTTTTAACCCTATATATCGCTCTCATAGAGTAAAGATAAGAAAGAGAGAGAGCCAGTAGAGTTGTAGGAGTGTTCCAACACTGAGACATGCGAACGTTGGCAGAAACGCGTTTGCCAATATCACTGGAAACCTCCGCTGTAATGTTATTCCTATGAAGTAAGTCTTACTTGCCACGTGTCGAGCTGTCACTTTTCATGAAAAATGGTTGTTTCGTGCTGTGCTTATGGGTGTACTGAAAGATTTGTCAAAGGTGGTCATTTAACATTTCATTGGCAAGTTATCTGTATAATTTTTATTCTTATAAATATTAATAAAATTGTTTTAAAATTATTTTGAATGCGTGATGTGCAATGCTCATGCTGCAAAATAACTGTTATTTTACTTTGTATAATGCTTGTAAAGATTTTTCTTTCTGGAAATAGTGTTATTTATAACTAAAGGAATAAGTACAAAAAAGCCTAAATTGACAGATTTGTTCTATCCCTCACTTACGCAATTAAATCGAATGTTTTGCTTGTTTCTGTACAATGGCGCAGTTTGGCTATTTCTCTTCTGAAATTGGCGGTTTTTCTGGAATACGCATAGTTTGTAATTCGAACTTTATAAGTGACAGTTTATAAAGA
The DNA here is from genome assembly GCA_013235015.1 of Araneus ventricosus. NCBI lineage: Eukaryota > Metazoa > Arthropoda > Arachnida > Araneae > Araneidae > Araneus > Araneus ventricosus. The sequence goes on along the minus strand of BGPR01000379.1, from coordinate 25,527 downwards.
AAAAACCAATTCAACTTGTTATAATTCTTCAGAAAAATATAAAAACCAAATTTAGAAAAATTTATATAGTATATCAATTGCATTTAAGGTGTTTGATAATCTTAAAATCATAATCTTGCATTTTTTTTTTTATCTTAATGCTTTCGGTGACTATTTTATTTTCCTCGCATGACTATTTTATTTATCTAAGTAAATAAGATAATACTTTCTATCAATGAAATTGTAAACTATTTCATTAATTGATTTCAAATTATTTAAAAACATTTCATCTTTACATTTTTTAATATATGTTTTAAAAAAATTTTCAATGCCAACTAATGGGGTGACTGCAAGTCTAATAAGGAGAAAAAATAGGGGTGGTTTAATATTTTTTAACCCTGATATTGGAAAATTATGCAAAATTGCAGAAAAGATAATTAGGGCTTTTCAATCAACCAAGAGCTTACATAACAAAAATGTGATGCACTTATTGATAATGCAGTCAATGATTGAAATGGATACTTCCATTTTCAGCACACTGAATGATCATATATTTGATCAAGATATTGTCAATAATCATAAAATCTTGTTAATAAAATCAATACTGTTCAAATTTTCCAAATTAAGGCATGTAGCAAAAGTATGTAATGAAGGTCTACAAAAAAATAAAACTAAAAGCATCAGCACCAAAACTATTATGTTTAAGAGTCATTAGTTACTTATTTTCATCAAATTTACTTAATACAACAGATAATAAATAATCAACATGTTATTTTAGATAAGATATTACTTGTGTTTTTCTTCTGTCTGCATTCACAGTAAAATGTTGGAATGCAAAATAATGGAACAATATGTATTGTAATGTTGTTCATAATAATTTCTGCTATAGTTAAAAAAATAAATAATGCCTTTTAGTATATCACTTTTATTATTGTTTTTTTTAATTGTATAACCTTTAATTGTTTTCATGTAATATTGCTAAAGATTTGTAATTTGCTTATGTGAAATAAACATTTTGTTTTGTGGATTGATTTAATTCGTAATATTTCTTTCAGACTACACTACAGTTACAAATTTATATTGTTTTAAGGTATCAGTATTTTATTTCATATTTTAGAAACGGGTTATCTTTACTGTTATTATCTTCAAGCTTAAAACCATTAAGTTTATAAAAACATTACTTAAATATATTTTGCTTGATTAATGATAATATAATCCATTTAATATTACTGATAAAAATCAAGACTTAAGTTATTTAAATGATTTTTTTTACTGTGATTTAAAGTCAATATTTAAGATAAATTCCTTCCTATACATTTAATTTTATGAAAATTTTATGGCAAAATCTAAAACAAGTCAACAAATTTCGAACAACATATTAAAAAATTAACTCTATCCTAATTTTTGTATCAATTTTCTACTATTTCGCTGGACTAATATAATAAGTTACTTTTCCTTTAGTAATTGTTCAGCCAAGTGCTTAAAACTCGCCAAACTAATGATTGAGAGCCAAACCATGGTAAACATGAACACTCGGTTCTCCCCTCAAAGTTGCCCATATGGGCCCCGTGGTGTGGCTTTGCTATCAAAAAAGCACTCTCTTAAAGTATCTTATACTCAGAGATTGCTCTGTTAGGCTGCAACCTAGAACTGATTCATTCAGAAAAATCTAAGTGTTCAGAAGGAGCAGCATATTAAGATGAAATTCCTCTTTAAACTTGGGAAACCCATGACAAAAACTTATTCTCTGTTGCAACAAGTGTCCAAAGATCAGCGCTTGTCGCAAACACAAGTTTTTTACTGGTTTAAAAGGTTTAAAGAGGGCAAAAAGAGATGATGACCCACATTCTGGCTGAGAAGAAAATTGTTTTTCATTTTTAAAAATTTATAATTTATAATTTTAAATAAATAATTTTTTGAAATTTATTCAAGAAAATTGTGGCTTCAGTAACAGAGCTATGTCTGAATTTTCAAGAATTGATAAAGAAAGTATTCAACAGATTCTATACAAAAAAATTAACATGAGAAAAGATGGAACCGAAACAACTCATATAAAAACAGATGGAAAGCCCAAAAGCGTTTTTTCTGATATCCTCAAGAACACTGAAATGGGCCCTAAATTTATTGAAAGTAATAACGTGTGGAGAATTATTGTTTCTTTGGGCGGTTTTTTTTTTTTTTTTTTTTCATATGAACATGAAACTACATGGCAATCAATCAATGTACTGGAAGAGTTCCAGCTCACCACAACAAAAGAAAAAAAAGCATGTAAAAGCAATAGCAATTCAAAGCCATAATGAGTATTTCTTTTATCTTTTCGCATCAGAGGGAATGTGCACATTGATTGGGTAACTGAAGGTTAAACAGTCAGCCAACAATATAAAACAAGTGTCCTTACTGATACAGAGAAAACAAGTTCACCAAGGAGAAAACAAATCATGGCTTCTTCACCAGGACAAGGCTGCAGCCTAAAATACAGCGTCTTTCAAGACATTTTTGGCCAAACATATGATCCCCATCCTAGAACACCTACCGTATTCACTTGATCTTGCTCCGTGCGACTTTTTATTCCCCATAGTCAAGTCAGCACTAAAAGGAATTAGATTTGAGACTGTATAAGCAGTGGAAAAATTTTAGGAAATGACTTGAAGCACTGCTTTGAAATGTAAAATAAGCATGCAATGGTGGAGGGATTGAGGAGGACAGCACATTCAAGGTGATAATATAAAAATTGGAAAAAATTTAAAGCATCAATCCAGTTAATTTCTAGCAATACCTCATATTTATAAGAAAAATTTTATATTATAACTAAAATATTTAAAATATCCTACTATTTCTTGGTGTTTTTCAATGTGCATACACTTTTTGATAGAACAGGCCAACATGCAATTGGATGCTGGGAATTTTTGAACTGATTTTATGTGCAGAAAACAAATATGACATTAGATATTGTCTGCCACCTCTTGTTTGTAAGAACTGACAGTAGCATTATTTACGTTAATGAATTAAATAAGGCTTACAGTGTAGTCATTAAATTAAAAAAACCTTTTCTTTAATAAATTTTGTAATTAATTAAAAAACGTAACTCTCCAGTAAATCTACAATAGCTTAATCCAAAATTAGAAATTGTTGCTTAACAAGCAACACCACCTATCTCAATTTTTTGAAATTTCAAGGAGGAAGCCAAAACTGAATTTTCACATCCAATAATGAATATTTCTAAATTTTTTTTAACATCTGGTATGAACACGAGACCATATATTCCTACCAGACGTGAAAAAAATTCAGAAGTATACGTTATTGTTTTCAAAAAAATCAGCTCTTTCTTCCACTTTAAATTTTTTAAAAAATGAGACAGGTTAAAAATGTGAAGAATCACCGAAAACAAAAAGGAAAATTTCTCTTGCTCACAATAATTTGGTCTTGTTATATATTTTATGAAACACCATAAAAAACTGACACATTTTTCAGCTCTCTAGATCAAATGGCTCTTGAGTTACAATCGTTTAAAGATAATGAAATTTTCCAAATTTCAAAGATCCATAACTCGGACACAAATCGTTGAAATAATCTAAAAATTTGTATTTTTCATCTAGTGTACTAGTACTATTTCTGAGCCAAAAATTAACAAAATCCAAAGACATGATGCCTCGGCCATTGGTTGATTTGACATGAAAATTACCCGTATGTTCATTTTTTCCTACTCTATGCACACCCAGACCATTTGACTTACCAAGACCAAATTTGGCACAGTGATAGATTAGCGCAAGACAGAGACGGCGCCAGAAATTTGCTGATGGGGGGCAAGCAAAGTTTTTCTAATTTAGGTAACTTCAAAATAACAGATAACAATTAATTTTATATTGAATTAGAGGTAATTAAGTACTGATTATAATAATTTGGAAGATTCAGCTATTTGAATAATGTTGTTGCAGTAAGAATTGTCTGACTGAACGACAAGCAATAATAGAAAATGAAGAATTATGAACATAAATCTCTTAGGAAATAAAATGTACCACATTGATATTGGAAAAAAATTGCAGACTATTATTTAAATCTCATAACAAAATAAAATATTACCCGAAACAAGTGAAAATAATTATTAGCAAATTTTAAACCTATAAATGCATATCTTCATATCTCTAATAATAAGAAAGGAGAATGTGTGTGTATATTGGTTCTCTACAGGGCAAACCGCTGGACCTAAAGCAACGAAATTCGGCACAAACCTACTTTGGAGGGTGAGAATGTGCACCTCGGAACCCTTTTTTGAAATTTTATTTAGAATTTTAATTAATTAAAAATTAAGTAAAATTTTGGCGTTTTCCATTAATAACTTCCAAAAATATTACAGCACGAAAATAATCTCTACGCCATCTGAAAGTTCAAAAAATTACCTTTTCAATGATTTCAATTAAGTTGCCGTACAAGTTTTCCTCTAATTTAATAAATTTTTAAAAATGTTTTTGTCATATTTTACAACAATACTTTTCAATGTTGCAAAGCAATTCAAACAGTTTTCATTGTTTAAACAAATACTTAATTGTGTGTTGCTCTTTCATTGTTGAAAGATGAGGTAATATCCTAATACATTTTGCTTTCATATTTCATTTCATGAAACTTTTTGTGGAATCTGTAAACCAAGCTCTCTGAGATATTACGAATGTAAAGATATATATCCATTAACCGGTATGATTATGGCTGCTATCTTTTCATTCTTTTTGGCATGTTTTAATCCAACTATAATGGCGCTAGTCATAAAATGTACTGCGTCATTTTAATGTTGAAATCAAATGCAGATTTTACAAGAGGAATAAGAATTTTTGAAATATATAAGAATTTTCGAATAAAACTTTGGTAGAGTCCCTCAGCCTCTACAACCGCCAATTCGCCACTTTATTTCACCAAGTCTTGTTCTCTAAGGTAATAATTATATTCTGAAACATATTTAATAAGCTCAATGATTATGGTTGTAGTGTTTTAATTCTTTCTATCAGCATGTTTTAATCCAGCTAACATGCTTCAAGACATAAAATTTGTCACGTCCTTTTCATACTGAAATCAAATGCGTATTTTGCATAAAGAATAAAAAAGGTGCCGACGACGTGCAATCAGATGTTAGATGACACTTGACTCCATTAGGGAAGTTCATGTAGACATTGAACAGAACAGAACCAAAGCTACTAAAAGAACACGGGTTAAGTGTCTATAACAATTTGAAGTTTAAAATTGCTTTTTTAAAGGAACTATGAAAACCAAATTATGCACATGAGATTCAACTGAACTTATATTCCCAACAAACAAGCTAGTCGAAGATGGCGGGTAGTATGTAATACACCGAAATCTCTCTGCAGTGGTCACCCACAGTTCCAAGAAAAACTGGCCACTCTAAAAGGTTATCATGTTTGGGAGTGGGAGTATAAAATATTTAAATAAGACCTAATTCGTCATTTCTGATAAATCTAATTTTAAAAAGAAAAATCTGAAGAAAAAAGTACTTTATCCGAAAATTTCTCTTTATTATTTCTTTCTTTCTTTTTGTTTTTCGAAAAAAAGATTAAATTTGTGTCTGCTTGGGTCTTTTATCTCTTTCGGAGGACACCTTTTAAATTCTTTTTAATTGTAAAAATATATTTATGATTGTTTCATCAGTAGTTGTTGATGAAAGGCAATAATATCATCTATTTTTCCTAAAGTCGTTGAGCTGAAAGTTTAATTCACTGATGGCTGCGACCATATTAACAAATTTTTTGGAAGAGTTCGAATCGCATCTGAAAGGCACAAACCCGGTAGAGTGCGAAATTCATTTTTCTCTTCACATTGGGAAAGAAATGATTAATTTCTATCTGATTTCTGGTGTTGTGTTTGAATTGTATGAATATTTTTTTCTTTCTTTCCTCCGTGTTTTCTTTATAAATATCCATGCTCGGAGAGACGAAAGAAAAGTATTTCATTGAAGTTGAACGTGCGACAAACCCGACTGCTCAGAGGGGTTTGAGTGGTCGTTAATAGATTTTATTTTAAGATTATGTCTATGGGCCGAAAAATTCCATGCCAAATAAAAATGGCAGTTGAGAGGAATGACCACAATGTATAGCTGCACTCTTGTGCAATACAGATACTTTAGTTTTACCTAATAATTCCTCCGAAAAGTGATCGAAACTGTTGGCATTAGAATCATAAATTCTTATCAACTTCGGGATAAACGAGCTGACGCCATCTCGCACAGCGGGAAGTGTAAACAAGTTGTTGATGGTAATATGACGTCATCTGACGAATGACTAATCAGATTTTCTTTCTGTACTTTCCAGTGTGCGGGATGGCATCGGGTATATGTAAATCGCCCAGAAAGGGTGAATAAAAGTGCATACTCTTTCTCTGTGACTTAGTACTTGGTTGTAAGGACTGGTGTGTTTGTGTATTTTTGCCGTGAGGCTTTCACAGTCCACAATGTTACTCATCTGTATATAGTTCATTAATAAATGTTTGTCATCTGTTATGTTTCTTGCCTTCTGAGAAGTCTTCCACACCAATAATATGTCTTTAAGATTCCGCTGACGCTATTAATGGTTGCTCTGCTGAGCCTTCAACGTCATTTGATGATGAGAAAGGCTATCAGTGGTTATGGGCCCAGAGCCCATATAGCTTTCTTCTAACAGAGATTCATGGTGTGGAAGTGAAGATGTTGTTTTCTTTTCTCAGTTTGAAGTTTTGTTACTGAGACATGATTGAACTTTATTTCTGAATTCCTTGTCTTCCTGGAGATAGCCGAGACGGGGGCCGATTATGGATTTTCCGAATATAACCTTATTAACGGCTAGCAACTGGGAGCAGTGGAAGGTGGAGACAAGAGTTTTACTACTTCATTATGGAGCCTGGCAATTTAATGAAGAGTCCAAGACGGAACCGGCAGAAACATCGGAAGATTCTAAGACGAGAGTACCCGGAACGTCGGAAACATCGGAGGTCACTTCTGTGAAACGAGTCCTAAGCTGGAGGGAAGAATACGATCTTAAATTAAGAAAGGATCGTTCCTACACCTTAATATATCAATCCTTGGGTCCCGAGTTCAAGCCCTTAGTTTCCCAAACAACAGACTGTGCTGAAGCCTGGCGTATTCTCAAGAAGCATTTCGAGCCGACCACAAGAGCAAGGGTGATTCAACTTTTAGATGAGTTCTTCAATACAAGATTCGAAACCGGAGAGGCTTTGGGATTGTTTCTTTGTCGTGTCAAGCAAGGTGCCGAACGTCTACGGAAAGTTAGTCATCAAATACAGCCACTATATCAAGGATATCAGATGATTAGGAGTTTACCAGCCGAGTATCAGTCTATAGTACAGACTATTTATCGGTGGACAGATGCCGAGTTTCAACCTGACAAGATTGAAAGTGAGCTGTTGTTAGAAGAAAATCGTTTACGATTATCGAGAAAGGACCTGGATACTGTAAGTAGCATTGCTTTTTCTAATGAGATGCAACGGAAGGAAGCAGGTAATTATTATAAGCAAGAAGAAAAATTAAAAACTAAAAGTTCTAAAGCAAGAAGGTTTAAAAATACGACTTCAAATGTGAAAAATAAACAAATTGGTCCTTGTTATTTTTGTAAATCGTATGGTCATTTAATAGCTAATTGTAAACATAAAGCTGCTCTTTCCAATCCTAAAACTAATGAATCTAGTAATACTGAATTTAAAGTAAAACGTGCCTATTCCGAGCTTGAGAGTAATTTAATAGAAACATTCGCAGATAGTCATGAGGCAAATTCATCCGATATCGGTCAAAATACAAGTTGGGTCTTTGACACAGCTGCTACTGCACATTTTTGCAGTAATAAAAGTTTATATTATAGTTTTGAACCAGTTAGTAATATGCAGATGACACTTGCTGTTGGGGGGGAAAAGAAAGCCCAGTTGAAGGAAAAGGCATAATTCATTTCTTAGTAAAAGATAAGGATGGTAAATTTAGTGATATCATTTTAAAGGACGTTTTATATAATCCTAATTTACGTAGAAACCTTCTATCGGGAGGTAAACTAGAAAGATTAGGTATTAACTTCGTTGGAAGTAAGGGTAAAATTCATGAACATGATAAAGGTTGGAATGAGCTGTTTTATGCATTAAGAGAAAATTATCTGTATTTTTTGAAGCCGTCTAAGTATATAACCATGAGTAAAGTTAAAAATGAATCTGTTAATTTATCAGCAAATCAAGTAGAGAAAGTTAATACTAGTGATTTATGGCATGAAAGATTTTGTCGCATTAATAATGATTATGTCTTAAATACAAGTAAGAATGATAGTGTTAAAGGACTTCCAAAGTTGTTTGGATTAACTGAAGATTGTATTTCATGTAAACTTGCTAAGTCAAGGAGAGTGTCTTTCAAATCAATGGGACAAATAAGGTCAAAACGTCCTCTTGAGTTGTTGCATATGGATTTATGTGGACCACTTCCAGTTTTATCTCAGGGTGGTAATAGATATTTTTTTACGATAGTAGATGATTTTTCTCGTAAGGTTACTGTTTTTCCCATCAGGAATAAATCTGATGCTTTTCAGACATTTATAAGATTCCAGAAAAGGGCCGAAAAGTTCTTAAATAGAAAGGTAATTTCTGTTAGGACTGATGGAGGACTCGAATTTTGTAACGAAGAGTTTGAGAAATTTCTTGAAAAATTGGGGATTCGCGTCACGAAAAGACTAATCCGTACAGCCCTGAGATGAATGGTGTAACCAAAAGGTTTAATCTGACAGCTTTGGATGGTGTTAAAGTTTTATTAAAGTCCAGTGGTATGTTTCAAAAATTTTGGGCAGAAGCTCTGTTGTGCTTCACTTACACTTGGAACCGAGTTTGCCATAAAAACAAGAAAACTCCATTTGAGTTATATTCTGGTAGGAAACCCTCAGTCTCTCATTTAAAGAAATTTGGTTGTGTAGCTTATGTTGGAGTCCCTAAACAGACTAGAAAGAAGCTCGACATGCGAGCTAAACTAAGGATAATGTGCAGGTATGCACAAACAACTAAAGGTTACCGAATTTTACTATTAGAGGATCAAAGAGTTATTGAAACTATTAATGTTAAGTTTGAGACTAAAAGGGGGGTTGAGTTAGTGCCAGATTCGAAAGGTTCACGGTTCACTTTATTTAAAGATTTTCCAGAGGATGGTGATATCTTCTCATTGGCAGATAATGATTTAATTAATCGGTCAGAATCTCCTAGAGTAGTTGAAAGTACATCTAAACCTATAGTTGAGATGAGAGAAATAACTAGTTTAGAACAAAATGTAATTCCATGCAAATCTATTGATTGGGTACGTAAGGCTGTTCCTCGTAGTGATGGTTCCAGAATAGATATTTATTATGGTATTGAGGGAACTAATGTTAGACTGAGATCATTTAATGACGTAATGGGTTATTGTGCGAGGAATAAAATTCAGTGCGATAAAAACTTATTTAATTTTAGTGGGAAAAAATACTGAGTCGGGCAAAGTCAGACTTGTTAAATTTGAATGAAGCAAACTTATTAGAAGTAAGAATCCTGAGAACTTATAAAGAGGCTATTAAAGTACCCAAGGCATCTAAATGGGAGGATGCAATGAACCGAGAATTAAAGGTTATGCATGAGCGCAATGTTTGGGAGCTCGTAAAACCTCAAAGATGCAAAAACATTGGGTAATAGATGGGTATATACGTTAAGGAGAAATGAGCAAAATGAAGTGGTTACTTATAAGGAAAATTTGGTTGCACAGGGATTTAATCAAATTAAAGGAGAAAGTTATGACGAGGTTTTTAGTCCTGTTGTAAATTTCTCGATTATAAGATTTTTTACTATATTGGTGTGCTTGTTTAAATGGTTAAATGTGCAAATTGATATTAATAATGCTTATCTTTATGCTAATTTAGATGAAGTAATTTACATGTCCCAACCTGAAGGTTTTGTTGTAGAAGCAGACAAAGTTTGTAGACTGAAAAGAGCGATTTATGGACTTCACCAAAGTGGTCGGCAATGGTTTTGGAAATGGATAACGTACTCAAAGACTTGAACTTTTTAAAACTTGAATGGTGCAATTGTGTTTATATGTATAAAAATAAACTGATATTGTTGTTGTATGTGGATGATATAATTTTGTTTGCCAAAAACAGGAAAAACTTGGAATTGGGAATAGATTTATTAAAGAGACATTTTGAATTAAAAGTTTTAGGCAAGACTAAGAAGATTCTAGGTATAGAATTTACGGAGGTCGACAGCAAACTTTTTATACATCAAAATTCATATATTGATAAAGTTTGTAATTTATATTCCAAATTTAAATTTCCAATAAGCTCGTTGCATATTCCTAAAGGACATGTATTGTCCAAATTAGATTCACCTTGTACTAAGCCAGAAGTTGAAGAAATGTCTAATCTTCCTTATAGAAATTTGCTAGGATCTTTGGCTTTTATTGCTGGAAGAACTAGACCAGACATAATGTATGCGGTGAACCTATTATCACAATTCCAGTCTAAACCTGGTATTAAGCATTGGCAAAGTTTGTTAAAATTGTTAGGTTATTTGCAAAGTACAAGAAATTATAGATTAGACCTGTCTAAAGTTACTAATTTGAATCTTAAATGTTATTCAGATTCAGACTTCGCAGCTAATAGGGATGATTGAGTTTCTATTGGTGGGTATATTTTGTTCCTGGATGAAACTCCTATTTCATGGAGAACGTTCAAACAAAGGTGCGTAAGTTTATCCACAATGGAGGCTGAGTATGTAACCCTTACGGAAGCAGCTAAAGAACTGACCTGGATAAAAAATGTTTTGAACAATGAATGTTTAATTTTAAATTTAAAGGATTGTTTATTATATTGTGACAATCAAGCGGCGATTGGTTTTTCCAATTCACCTTTTGAGAACCAGAGAACTAAGTATATAGATGTAAAGTATCATTTTTTAAGAAACTTAGTTTATGACAAGGTATTTGAATTAAAGTATATACAAAGTAAATTAAATTTGGCAGATATTTTTACTAAGCCTATGGTTAAGGAACAATTAATGAGATTTTGCATGGAGATTTTTCAAATCTAAAATTTTAGAGAAATTACAATTTTTGATCAGTGCCTGACCAGTTGTTTTGACCTGGTACTAATCAGACTGTCTTTTTAAAGTTTTTGAGATTTTTCAAGTTTATGTATTTTTCAATTGAAGTTTTCGTAACTTACATTTTTGCAATATCTTGGAGTTGACAAGAAGGATATCTTGGAGTTGATAAGATATGTGCGCTACGAAGAGCAACTGTTGGCATTAGAATCATAAATTCTTATCAACTTCGGGATAAACGAGCTGATGCCATCTCGCACAGTGGGAAGTGTAAACAAGTTGTTGATGGTAACATGACATCATCTGACGAATGACTAATCAGATCTCCTTTCTGTACTTTCCAGTGTGCAGGATGGCATTGGGTATATGTAAATCGCCCAGAAAGGGTGAATAAAAGTGCATACTCTTTCTCTGTGACTTAGTACTTGGTTGTAAGGACTGGTGTGTTTGTGTATTTTTGCCGTGAGGCTTTCACAGTCCACAATGTTACTCATCTGTATATAGTTCATTAATAAATGTTTGTCATCTGTTATGTTTCTTGCTTTCTGAGAAGTCTTCCACACCAATAATATGTCTTTAAGATTCCGCTGACGCTATTAATGGTTGCTCTGCTGAGCCTTCAACGTCATTTGATGATGAGAAAGGCTATCAGAAACTGTCGATAGAAAAAACAAAACATACAAATTATCATCTGTCTTGTTGATCTCTTAGCCGACCAAATGAAAACAGTCGGCAAAATGTGACATCTGATTCACTTGTCGCCTTGTCAGTTATTCTGTCAAATGTGGTGCAAACTACTGGACGAATGGACGACAATTTAAAAGGATGTCGATCATTCTGTTGACTTAACCTTTAATCAGTTCTCAAATTTGGACACAAATCGCTTATCTCGACTGTTTATTATATAATAACTTAAAGATGGGATTAAAAGTCTTAATTTCTCGCCGATGGGGGAGCAAGAGGTCCCCGATGGGGGGGGGGCCCAATTGCACGCCTCTGGCACAAGAGGGAGTTAATGCCATAAAATGATTCTAAAATTCAAATTGGATTTTTATTCATTTAATTTTATGTTTTTAATTCAGGCATTTTTCGCCGTTTATCGCGAATTTTCTTTTTTATACATTCTTATTGACACATGAGCAAGAAAAGTTATGCATCCAGTGTTTTAATTTATTAGTTCTTGTATTTTTTTTATTATTTCTCTTTATTATTATTCTTGTTGAGCTGTATTAAAGGAAGTTAGTTCTTGCATTTTCCCCCTAATTTTATTTTATTTATTTCTCTTTATATATTATTCTTTTTGAGCCATATTAAAGGAGGTTGCAATAAAAGTTTTATTTTGATTTTGTTTCATCAACTGTCAGAATCAATTGCAGAGGATTTTGCAAAAATGTAGCATATCTTCATACATTATTATTTTTGTCAATTTTAAATTTAGTTTTCCCAAAATGACAAAAAAAAAAGTTGTTAAAAATAATTACAGAATGAAGTATTAAAGGAAGTTGGTTGGAATAAAAAGTTTTATTTTTAAGATAAATTTTTGTTTCATCAATCGTCTAGGTACTGGTGACAACAAGAAAGGATTCAAAGGAGATTTACATTTGTTGGGAAAAGTTAGTGACAATATTTGGAGAAAAAGAAACAGAGCGGGTTTGGATCCTGAGTAACGCCGGATTATCAGCAGGGGCAGGTTTAGATATTTCTACGCTCTAGGCTGAAGCATATTCCGCACCCTCCTCCCAAAAATGTTTATACAATTTTCAGTTTAATATGCAATAGTTTCTTTTTTTGAAACATATAAGCACTTAATACAATCTTTATAATCTTTGAAACACATTATATTTTTTATTCAAAATTACATTACTTAAGAAATAACATTAACACCTGCAAAAATATTCGATGGAATTTCTTGAAATCGTCTGAAATACCTCCAGAACTTGTTTGTTTGCACTATTGTCCATAAATGGGCTTGAGGTATTACTGAAATGGACCTTATTAAATCTATTTCAATGCAAAGAAGTACAAGGGTCGACAGAAGACAAAAAAAATCTATCGATCAACATATTTAATGTAACAAATGTAAATTTAAAAACATCATTTTATATGGCCTTTTCAAAGGAATACTAAAAAATTTGTAAACCTTTTGGTTGTTATTTTTTCTGTAAATGCACCCCCTGATGACTGGGCCCTAGGTCATGGCTTAGGATGGCCCTATGGGAAATCTGGCCCTGATTTATCAGCTAAGTTCTTGTATAAAACCATAAGAAAAGATAAGAACTCATGCTGTCATTTCTTATATTTATTGGTTTGATGTTTTTTCTCCGACAGACCACAAAAACGGCCATTTATCTAAGAGAAAGAAAAAAATACTGAAAGATGTGGTTTAATACAAAAACTACCATCCCTGAGAAGGTTAAGCAGTTAATTTTTAACAGTGACCACTTCAATGCATTGCTTACATCAGTATCTATTTTGCTTTTTGGTAATATTAAAGGACACCAACACTAGGTTTCAATTGGTACTACTCTTCAGAGCACTAAAAAAGCGTTCATGCTGCTTTTACATCTTCTTGATATTCAAATAATAAAGACAAATTTATTGAGAATAATACTTACTTTGAATAAAAACTGACTGTGGCATGCTTGAATGTGTTAAGGTACAATATTTGAATTCAATGCCTGCAAATATAAAATAAAAGTCTGTATAACCAAAGCATAAATATAATTATTCAGCAAAAACTGATAAGTGAAATAGTAAAATTCAGAAGAATTATGTAATAAAAATTTCACTCTTCACCAAATTTTTATGATGATCTTTAATTTATTATTTATTTAGTTCACAGTATGTGAATTCTCATCATCATGATATGTCACACACCTGGGGATTACAGCCTTTGTTGCTTCAAATCCCATAACTCCTATCATTCAAGATGTCACACACCTGGTGTGACTGTTAATAATGTTCAATAACTTGTTTGATTAAAAAAATATATTTAAATATTTGTTATTCCTGCCACAAGCATCTCAAATATTAAATGTTTAAGCATATTTTAAATTTTTATATTGCAATTTAGTTTGTTTTAGAACAACAACGTAAGGTGTCGCACAAATTCTCACCTCCGCTACCCAAACATAAAATGCCATTTTTTTACTCATAAATGGCAGTACAGCCATTGCATTTTATGAACTTTTGGTTTAGAGACAAGTAGACAGATTTTGTTCTTAAGAAACAAGTTTGGTTATTCAGAAATCTCACCTCCGTGACCTTGAAGTTCAGGTATATAAAATAATATAAAAATACAATTTTACCTGTTTTAATATGCTTAACATGTGTAGATTGTAATACCAAAAAAAAATTTTTTTTTCTCTGAAAAAAGCATCCATTAAGCCTATTTTTATAGAAGATTCCTCACCTCCATGACACCCTTGTCAATTTCATTGTCAAGGAAGTGAGATGCATTGTTTTTAGCCAGCAATTTGAGAGTATACTGATATTATACATGTATTAAACACATATTTTAAACTCATAAAGTGAATGACTAAAATTTAAGCTATATCTTAATCTCAATATTTAATTTTGATTATATTAAGATAATTAATTAATTAATAAGATAATTAATAATTTCATTTTCTAATTCTCTGTATGAGCTGATTAAATGTTAACAATTTATTTTAGTGTAGTAATTATTAATTTTCTTGTGTTTTATATCACCTCCATGAATAGGGTTATATATATGTTTTTATTTATGAGTAAAATAATTTAAATTTAGTTGGGCCATTGCTCATGGTGACTTCTAATAAGTAGAAGTTTCATATAAAAATGAGAAAAAAAGGAAATTTAAGGTTTTGAAATCTGAAAATATTTTGGTTCAAATGGTACATTTTCTGGAGAATGACCCAAAAGAATGTACAGTTTTCTATTTAAAAAAAAAATCTTGTATCGTTTGCTTTCAATTTCTTGATAATATACTTTAAAAAATTTATAAAAACAATGAATAAAGTCCAATTTTATTTAACCATATAACCTATACATGCAATACTTCTTGTCCCTCCTCCTAAAATATCTAAAGTATATTGGGTTGAAGTTCAGAAGATGTCGTTGTTTCTGTCAAAATAATCTTTTCAGAATGACAAGTATACATCATACTAACATGTTAATAACTTCATTTATCGCTCTAGATAACCCCAAGTAATAGAAAGACTTTCTATATATAAAACTGTTCTGCCCTGCATACAAGATATTAATTAAAAAATGCAAAAATATGTTAACAAAACTATGGCAATAGTAAAAGAAACTTGTACAATCCTGGAAGTGTGGAGAGCTGCTGCATAACCACACATCATTTGCGATAGGGTTTTTTTCTGTTGTTTTGCTGCTGCTGTTGTTGTAAAAATTGCTTAAAATAATTATCTAAATTATCCGTTAAGGGATGTCACAAAATTAAGGCTATTTTAGCCTTCTTGGTTGCTTCAGGCAGATTTTAGATTTTTGTGTGGTATTTGTGATTTGATTTTGTTAACCTGGCATGAGCTCAGAACCCCGTTTTGGAGCATACACCGGAAAACAAACCTTCATCCTTCCTTCCTATCTAAATTCAATTTCAGCTCTTTCTATAGTCCCCAGACACAAAAACATTATGGTATAATTCATCAGAGATGTGATTATGCAGAGCTCTCTAGCAACTATCAGCTTGATTTGTCTTTGACTTCAAAAAGAAATTTAAAGGTGGAAATTCACACACAAAAAAAAGAGAGAAAATAGAAATGTACCAAAACTTTTGATGCAACTGTCTGTTTGCTTTTGTTCAAGAAAATATATATATATACATGTGAAATTATTAGTATGTAGACATATTTGAAGAAGTTGGTACTTATTTCAAAAACACAAAAATCTTTTTATAGTAGTCTCAAAATATTCCTTAAAATTGATGAAAAGAAAACTGATTTTTTAAAAGTTATTTTCATTCCATGACTATTTTAGAAATAATGCACACAAAGCAGCACAGATCACCGATGAACATCAAATCATAGAAGGTGATTATTAGCTTATTATTACAGAGAATAAGCAGATGGGCTTTTTATAATTACTAAATGGGGAAACCTGAAATTAAGAATGCAAATAATAAAAATTGCTGACTTCATATTTTTAAGAGGCTTGTGAAGCTCATCTGAACAACTTATCAAGCTAGGAAAGTGAAAGTAATTAATTACAATTTGAAAAGCATGGATAAAAAGCATTTATTACATACATTATCTTTCAAAAAATTCTGGTATTTACAAAATTTGTATAAAAAGTATTTTCTCTCTCAATTTTTCCTGAATAACTTATTAAATTATGTAAAAAGAAGTTACACTTATATTCACTTTTCAATAAACCTATCAAATCATACTTACATCACTATTTTTGACCTGAATCGCTATCAGTTTACCTCAAATGAAGGATGTATATCTTACTTTTAAAAATTTTATCCTTAAACTAGCCGCCTTTGGCGACCAGCTGGTTCACCCATATTAGAGCTTATAAAGTGATTCAGTTATATCAAAAAATGCAACAAATGTAGGGTAGAATATATTTTCGAGGTAGTGAATTGTGAATCTTTTTGCTGAAGCCAACCACGGTACACCCCACCTCCTAACCTGGGTACAGGTAAATTGCTTCCATATCATCTCAAAGAAGGGGAAGAAAAGGGGACAACCTATCTCCCCTCCTGGAGGAAACAACATTCCGCAGGGATGAGAATGGCAAAAAAGCAAAAAGACTGAAATCATAGGCGAGCAAACAATTTGTACCATAATTTATACACAAAAGATGTTTTAAGAAGCAAAACATCAGAACACGCAACATGATGAAAATATTACACTATAATAATTAATAACTTAATTATTTATAATTCAGTATGTATAAATAAGAAAAAGAATATTAAATTATTATTAAATCATTCATATTAAAAGTTATCAAACAAGTTTAGCACAACATCAGGGGCATCAGAAAATACAAAATTAGACATTAAAACATATTTACCACCTGTACATCACTGAGATGTAACATTCACCCAACAGAAGTCTGAGAAGAATTATATTTAATAGCCTTTTGATAAAAGTTAGCTCAAAAAAAAAATAAGGACAAATAATTTCTTTTGCTTCATGCAATTGTGCAAAGTGTATTAGCTCTTTATAAATTATAATAATGTATCATATACTGAATTCTGTTTCATCTCTTTTATTTTTATGCATTTTTTTTTCAAAAGTAACAGCACAATGAATTTGCACCTTATAAAGCGAGAGGGGTCGAGAAAGTGTACAATTACAATGACAGATTCATTTAGCATTATTGTTATTTGAAACCATTTGAAACATTTCCTTAATTGTTAAAGAACTGGTTTTCTTTTTTATTTGTGTGGCTTTTGTTGGCAACAGATCTCCATTAACACACTTCACTCCTTGTTTTGGAGGGCTCTTATCTTTGACTGATTTTTCTTCAATAAAGGATGTGTTTGCATCCTTTACAAGTTTATTTTCAGTAGAGGCTAAAGTTTTTGCACAGTCTTCATTAGTATCTCTCTGTTTAATTACTGGCATAGTTGTCGGGACTACATTATCTCTAGAATGCCTAGGTAACTCATGTTTTATTTTTTAATTATGTCTTATTTTCAGCTTTTTTGCACACAGCTTTTTAGCTGCCTCTTTTGACAGGAGTTTTTTTTATGTAGTTTATTATTTGTTTTTGTTCTATTTTTTTTTATTTCTTCATCTTGGTACGCCCTACAAGATGGCCTTAAGTTTTCAACTAATTTTTTTTTTCAACATGTTCATGCAAAAAAAAAAAAAAAAAACTTTTTTTTTTCTTTTTGCAGAATATGCCACAGAGGTTTTGTTTTCTACAAAAAGGTGGTACTTAATACTTTGAAAGGCACTGAATGTTGGAATGTTCATCTTTGTAGAGCTTGCTGATATAATGTTGATTCGTCAGTAGAAGATGAATCAGCTAGTTTCCTAGCCGGTGGAGTTAAGCTGCATGGCTGAGCATATTTTCCCAGAATTTCCTTTCAAAAACGGAAGATAGGAAGGTTTCTTTTCTTTGTGTGAAAGCGGAATTTTCGGAAGGAAAAGCAAATTTTTGCAGGGAAAAAACCCAGAATCTCTCCAAGATAAAAAAAAACGCGCAAGTCTGCCAAAAAGCGGAAGAATCTCATCCCTGGTTCCGTGACCTTGTCCGTGAGGGGTATTGTTGATTTCTGAGCAATAGATGATTCTTTCAAAAAGATTTTAAAATTTGCTGTAATAATATACAGAGTTGAAACTAACAACATTCGAAAGGTGAAAATTTGCACTTTAAAATGGTATAAAAATAATTTTCGAGCGTTAAATACTTCAGAAGTTACTCTTGAAAAAGTGGCTTAAAACAGCCAAAATTTGCCTAATTTTTAAATAATTAAAATTTAAATAAAAAATGGCTCTGAGGTGCACCTGGTAAGTATACCTGTACCAAATTTGGTAACTCTAGGTTCAACGGTCTGTTCTGTAGACCGCCAACAGACATTCATCTTATTAGTATTACGGATATCAATGCAATGAAACCAACAAAGAGTTTTGATTAAAAATGGCCCATACATCTGTAGTCCTTATGTTTAATTGATGGTTAAAAAAGTTGTGTAAAACAAGGGTGTCAAACTCGCAGCCTGCAACGGATATCTTTGTGGCCCAGCAAACACCAGTAAGTAACAAAATTTTTCATACAAATTAAGTAGCTTAATTTTTAACACTCTCTAATAACCGATTACTAATCTTTGTACATAGATGCACCCATCAGCAATAGTGAATATTTTAGAAGTCGATAATAAAATAACACGCAAATGAAAGTAATTGAGCCCAAATTTTATTTCTCTGCAAGGTTTGAAAATTGTTATATGAAATTATTTCCATGTTTGGAAGTAATAGGTTCAAGCAATTACTTTCACTTCTAAAAGGAAATAAGTCTCTTGTCAGACCCAGAATTATTGACATAAACCCTTGAGTTCGTTATGAAATTAATTACTAAGGACAAGAAATCCCTCACAGTAGGAAAGATGAAGAGATGCGAAATGTCAGGAAGAAAACCTTTACTATTGTACTTTTTTACATATGTTTTCGAAACAAACATATCTATCTACGAAATATATATATTTGTGACCTGCATAAACTTAGAACTTATTTAATAGGCCCGTACACCGCTGGTGTAAAAGATATACTTTACAGAAGGTAAAGATACAATAATAGGAGATAAGGAGTAAATTCTGGAGAAATAGGGATTGATGATGGATTATAAATAAAATTAATATTTTGAATACTTTGAAAACGAAAAATTAGCTGGATCTGTTATTATAGAAAAAATTATGTTTTTTACAGAAAGGAATACCAATGAATGTACGGAATACCAATGAAATATTTCATTACAATTCCTTAATATATGTATTAAACCCAAACTGCCCAACTCAATTCCTTAACCTTCCAGCAGGCGCGCTTGTGCAAATTTTACGACACATCCTGCATCGTATTACATATAAATAACGTGTTGTTCTACAAAAATAAATGTAACTTTTATTTATGTGATCTGTATTTATTACCTTAATAGTAAACAAAGATTTTATAAATAAAAATTGCACTTAAATTCATAAAAGAACGATATAAATATGTAATACAATGCAAGTATCTCTTGCATACGCGCTGGAAGGTTAATGTCGAGAAGTGAAAAGCATTCAAAACAAATTGCTGATTGACCCAAAACAAACTTGCTTTAAATGTGACATCTTCTGCTTCAAAAAGCGAAATACATCATCAGAAACCACATCCTTACTACTAATCGGCGCACAGCTCTCTCTGATAAACCTAGCGTAATGCTGTATGCGCAGTAGCGTATTCTTCATGGTATTGACACATGCATTTGCTGGGTGATGTATCGCTCCGCATGAACAAGTAACATGGTTGCCATATTGGCCATTTTAAGGCCAAATTACTTTTTTTAAAGCCCTTTGCTTTAGAAATTTTTATTTAGCCTTAAATTCATTTTTGGCTTTATTTTCGTTAATGACTTTTAGAACAATTTTTAATTACTTATTCTATCGTTGTTTAATAAATTGTGATATTACATATTTCAAATGATATATAATGAGCTAACAAACGAAATAGCTCCTGAATAGAACAAGGACGTTCTAAATTTCTTTCACTTAAATTTTAGTTTAATAATAGAACATTGAACATATGCCTATCAAGTGGGATTCGTTTTCATAAAGGATAGCTGTTTTTCTAATAGCAAATGACGTTTTCAATCAATTTGTCCTTTTTTGGCCATATTTTTAAGAAGGTTTGGCTTATTTTGCTATTTTGATCTGGCAACCCTGAAAAGTAAACAGTTTTTACATTTGAAACTAGTGATGGGTCAAATTCGTGAACGAGCTAAGAGATCGCCGCAAATCCTATGTCAACTTTTTGGTGTCCAATCAAATGCCTGTTCTCTCCTTGCATTTGGTTTGTTGTTTGGAGGGTTGTGATTGGTTAGAGGATTTGTGTTTGTTTACATTGTAGTTATGAGGTAATCAAGGGGATTACAGCCTTTGTTGCTTCAAATCCCATAACTCCTATCATTCAAGTTCAAGTTATGAGGTAATCAATTTCATTTCATTTTGGCAAAATACCTAGATTTAAATATTTTAATTCATTTTTAGATGTTAATTTTTACTTGTAATGTTAAGTTATCTATTAAATACAAACAGATCAGTAGGATACAATTATAGTATTTTTATTTTAGAAGTTATTCCAATTATTAAAGGAATAGTATCCTTGTTATCGTCCTCCATGCATTTTATATCTTGGTGAAATTTTGCACCCATTTCCTCATTCAGTACATCAATGTTTTCAAGAAAATACTTTCAATAAATAGTGAAAATAGAACGTCGCAAGTAAACTTCTGGTTTTTAAGGAGAGTACGCGAATTCTTTTTCGTGCAACAAGTGAATTTCATTTGTACATGAAATGAATTAACTTCTGTCAAAATAAACTTTTCTTGTAATATATGATAATCACGTTTGCATTAGTAATTTTTTTAATTTCTTAAGATGAAAGTAAGTTAAGATGAAATAAGAAACTTTGAGAGATGCAGGGATGAGATTCTTCCGCTTTTTCGCTGATTTCCGCTTTTTTTGTTATTTTGGAGAAATTCCGTTTTTTTTTTAAAAAATCTTTTTTTTCTCTCTCAAACTTTAGTAGGATTTTTTTTTTCAGATTTCCGATTCTTTTCCCCTGCAAAAATTTGCTTTCTCTTCCGAAAATTACGCTTTTACACAAAGAAACTTTCCTATCTTACGTTTTCGAAAGAAAATTCTGGAAAATATGCTGAATAGTGCGGCTTAACTCTACCGGCTAGGAAACTAGCTGATTCATCTTCTACTGACGAATCAACATTATATCTGCAAGCTCTACAAGGATGAACATTCCAACATTCAGTGCTAAGGTGGTCGTCTAAAGCTTATAAATCACCAAAATCATATCAGTACCGCTAATATGTATTGTTGAAGTCTAAAATTTTGTCAAAATGGTCCGACATATCACTATAAGCAATGTGTGAAACTCCAAAATTCTCAAAATGCTCTTAATATTTTAAAAAAATCAAAAAACCCAAAATATTCATTAAATTTCGTTAATTTCTTTTAGTACGTAGCGGTGAAGATAGATGGCGCCCAAAGTGCTGGTGAGATATGCTCTTGGACTCTTTCATAGTAATAAAAGCTAATTTGGTTCATTTTTGAAGAAAATAAATATGCATGAAGAGTTTTAATAATAGTTTCTCAACGGTTAAAGATTCTTTTTAATGAAAAAACGTCTAATTTTTTTGAAAACCGATATTTTGTCCTGTGTGTATAGTAATTCGGCAACCCTATGCGGAAAACCTTTGAATACAACGATTGGGTCTCTTTAGAACGTGAAGAGTCCCTCCCTCCCTGCTGCCGCGTAAATGCATTCTTCTTTCCAAGGTCGAAAGTAAGCTAAACGGTTCCCCTACGGGTGGAAGTTTTATTGCAGTTTTTTTTTTTTTTTTGCTGTAGAGAAGGGGATTCTTTCGTTTCTGCTGCTGCACTGCGATTAACCAGATTTCTTTTGTAGCACTCTTATTATATACAGTGGCGGACTGGCGAGGTTGCCAGCTTGCCCGATGGCAAGTGGGCCCCCTTAAACAGAAGACAATTTGGGCCCCCAGGAAATATGGGAGAGAAAAAAGAACTCTTTCTCTAAAGCAAATAAATAAAATAGCCCTGTACCCAAGGTCCGTGTTTCTTATATAATATTTAACTTACGGAATTTAAAATCAAATAACTTTAAACATAGTTTCGTTATTTTAAACATAGAAAATTAAAGGGTGTTAAAAGAGATTTATTTTAAAAACGCGGAAAAATGAAATATATAATAAAAAAATAAATTAAATATATAATTATTAAATATTATAGATTTAAATTAATATAATTAAATATAAAAAATTAAATACATATAATTTATTAATGTAATTAATGTTACGATTATAGATATGTGT
Source organism: Araneus ventricosus (assembly GCA_013235015.1). Classification (NCBI taxonomy): domain Eukaryota; kingdom Metazoa; phylum Arthropoda; class Arachnida; order Araneae; family Araneidae; genus Araneus; species Araneus ventricosus. The sequence continues at coordinate 2,910 of BGPR01000379.1, read as the reverse complement.
GGGCCCTCACTGACACCTGGCAACCACTATTATCAGACCCAGTCCGCCACTGATTATATACGTTAGTTAACTCCATCTATCTCGCTGTCTATACTCTTGTAATTATCATCAATAATAAATTTGATTTAAACAAGATGTAAAGATTTAATTAAATATAATGTATAGAAGATTATTTTTGATAGTTATTCTAACATTTGTGGCTACTTATATAAATTATTTTCTTGATTGAAACTAATAATCACATCCCTTTTTCAAAGTTGCGATACAATAATGAAAGAAAAAAACGTGCTATTTATTGAAAGTGTCAAACGATAACTTTACCCTTGGGTACTAAACTCAAAAGAAAAAGAAAGTAAATATTTGTCATCGAAATAAGAATTGTGCTTACAAATAAACACAGCGACAGAAACACAAAATTCTTCTCCATGCAAATAAACATTTGATAGAACTTAAAGAATAGTTACAATCATACTAAAATTATCAAACACAATTTTTTAAATTCTCCATATTTTTAAATACAGTAAACATTTCTAGAAATTTTGTTTCATTTGCTAGAAAATAAAAATATTTACATTTCATTTTTAATATGGGTCATTTCGTGCTGTGTTTAAAAATTAAACATACATCAATTATGCGAATATTTAATTTTTACTTATTTTTTGTGGACTCGAATGAATCTACCAAAACTGTAGGAGAATAAGTATACTCTCCCTATTTATATATTTATAAAGAAAAGCGGAAACCTATGACATATTTATGAAAAGCATCATAATCGAGCTTATTTTAATTCTATATTTACTTGTTTAATATCATTATTTTCAGAATTTATCTAATTTCAGCGCAATACTTTTAGAATCTCAAAATTTGATTACATTTTAAAATTTTGAGCCAAAAAGTAGCGAAATATTATTTACACTTTTTGTTGCTGCATGTAAACTTGGCATCAATGAATCGATGAAATTCGTTCAGGTAATATTTTCTGAAGTTGTCACCATAAATAATCGAAATTACAAGATAAACGATTATCAGTGTAATAATACTGGAGTTTCTAATTTACTCTGTGTTATACTGTTGTTTCATATAAGATTGACGTCCATTTTTAAGCTACACGAGGGCGGTTTTGGAACGGATTTCGTAATTTTAATCTTTCCATTTTAAATGTACCGTTCTCCAAACTCCCACTCCACACTAACGTGAGGATATTATTTTCTGCTATAACTAACAAGCATTGACTCTAGAAATAGTTGAAATTTCAAGATAAAGGAACGTCAATGCTAGATTTCCAATTTACTCTTTGTTACAGCGTTGTTTTATATTAGATTATCATCAAGGTTTTAAGCTATACGAAGGCAGTTTTGGAACATACCTCGTAATTTTGAATGTTGACCAATGACGAGAACAAATGAGTTGTCACGCCATTTTCCAAACTTCCACTCCACACCAACGAATAGTGGTCCAGTTTCGGTTTGTAGCGCGACATATATAGAAATTTCGAGGTAGGCAAATGGCTTTAATTTCTTGAGGGTCGGTAGTGAACCGCTTGGGACTCTGAAAGTCATAAATTGTTTTATATAAATACGCAGTCTATATATAAGGAGGGTTCACGAAGGTTAAGGTTGAGTTGGGGAGAATCTTTCGAACACTTGAGTCTCGTTTCTGTGAGACTTTGGATTTCATTCTGTAAAGTCTTAACCCCTTCAGACCTGGTATACGTTATACCGGACACCAACTTTGAACAGCTCCTATTAATTCAATAATTGACGAAACTGCATGCTGTTTTTTTAATTTGATTCTCGATTTTCTTAGAAATATAATCGTTGCAAGAATTTTTCGTTTTGGCATGGAATCATTTTAGTTTTTTTAGTTTTTCCAAAAAAAAAAATCGAGGAAATCATCGTCCTTTCCAAAATGAAGCTCGGTGGTGAATTTTGTTTTTCAAGTAATTTCTTGTTTTTAATCCTTTTTCACCATTTAAAAGGCTTCTATAATATTTTATTACCCTTTGACAACCATTTTAAAGTGAAATTTGTGTGATTTTTCTTCTTTTTTTAGTTGAAATATTCTTTATTGTCCTGATGCCGCACATGGGATAACTTTTTTAATTTTTCATCTACAGGCTTGAAATTTCATTTATGCTTTAACCTTTGGAGTAGTACACAGTACATCAAAGGAAGAAAAAAAATTCTAACTCCATTATTTCTAGAATCTCAAAATTTTATTACATTTTAAAGTTTTGAACCAACTTTTACATCCATAATTAAAAGTTACTACATGCAAATTTCGAATCAATGAAAATCATTTAGATAATATCGCTTCTGAAGTTTTCACAAGAAATAATCGAAATTACAAGATCAATGTAATCAGGGCTGTCTTATCCAATGGGCTTATTAGGCTAGAGCCCAGAGGCGACAATGATCCAAAGGCGCCAAATTTACTACACTGATTTTATTTAATATTTTATTTCTGTACCAGAATTTAGTTTAGTTTAGTTATATTAACGTCCCTTTTTGACGCAACATGATGGTTATTTTGGGATGGACCTGGTCATTTTGAACCGCGGTCAGATAACGAGGACAACACCTGAGCTGGCACCTCCCTCTCTAAACTTCTGCACCAAACCAACGGGATCTGAACTAGAAATTATTCGATTATAATTTTAAATATGAAAAAGTTCAAATTTATATTATATGAACTTTAAGGCGTTAATCAGAGAGAACAAGTGACTTTTTTCTCTCTCTCTTTTTGGTCTCAAATTATTTTATTTGGTAAGTATTTTCTTTATGGGTAGGTATTTTTTATTTTATTTTCCTGAAGGCCTCAGGCGTTCAAATTCGTAGTAACGATTCTGATGGGGCGCCAATTAACTCCAGCCCAGGGCTCTGAGATTTGTTAAGACGGCCCTGAATGTAA
>BGPR01000378.1:684008-695987 GCA_013235015.1 Araneus ventricosus | reverse complement strand
CGTAATTAACTCCAAAGGATCAAATATCCTCCCCACTGCTTGAAGTATGAATCTTTTTGTATTCTTATCTATGGAAACAAATTCCAATAGACTTCTTATATCCATCCTTAAATAACACTGCGGTGCATGAAAATCGGACCCGACACCATTCCTGCAAATTCTTATGTAAAATGACCCCCTGAATCCGAATATGACCCCCATTTTGCCCCATCACCCACCGTTTCCTCGGGACGCCCTTCACCCCCAATTTTTATCACTGTCCGGTAATTTTATGGCCATGAATTTGATTTTGAGGGGGAAAACGATTATTTTAACCGTTAAATGTCTTCTGAGGGGCTACAGAGGTGAAAAGTTCTAAAATATGAACATTTGTAACAAGGGGGGGGGAGGGATTTTCCCCCTTAAATTTAAAAAAAATAAATAAAAATGACCGGTTTTTCTGGTTTGTTTTCGCAATTTTTTTCACTTATTTTCTACATATACCAGCTTCCAGCCACCCCTTTTCCTCACCCAAACACCCCACATAATAAAAATATATTGCAACAATTTTGGCTGAAAGCAGGTAAGGGGGAGAGGTCCCGAAGCCCTCACAAGAAAGTTTGGAAGATTCACTGTACAACGTTGCCGCTCTTTATTTTTATTAGGATAAAGTGTACAACACAGATTTATGAACACAAATTGGCAATAGCACACAACCAGTTGCATACATAACATCAGGCGAAGCTTGTATCGCATTGGACAGCATCCTTTGAACACTTCTTTAAGTACTCCAAGGGTTTGTTGTTGATACTGCGTCTACTTGTCATTATCATTTCTGTCGCTGCATACGACTTGCAATGTGACGCAACTAAGTTGTTTTCCTATTGTAAATGTGTATTTTTATACAGTGTTTCTATATTTGTTCATTTTATCCTTATTTATCCTTTTCTTTTACTTAATTCGCTAAGAAGAAATTCCTTGTAACGGACCCTCTTTTTTTTGCGCTTCCGACCCCATTTCTATTGCAAAAATGAATTGTCTGATTGATGTTTGACTACCCTTAATGCTTGACCTCTGTATATCACCAATTGTCGTTTTTGGCGATTTAACGAAAGTGAACACTCTTCTACACTTGCTAAGAATAAGGCTGCCAAAATTGCCACGCATTGATGATACAGGACGTTTAAGCAAGCAAATATAAAACATGAAAAAAGTCGGTAGGTAATGGTTTATTTTATTCTGCTAAAAATCTATAAAGTTTAAGCAATATAATAAATGAACACGTAGAATAATAAAAAAAAATCCTTTCGCAAGCTTGGAGGCAAAGGTAGATTCCTTTACGTTAATGTTACAAAAGTAATGAAATATTATGCAGATCACAGACATAGCCAATGACTTTATTGTTCCTACATTACCAATATTTACGCTGTGATTCTGATTTCATGACATTTAATTTTTTACTATATCAAGGCTTTATCATTTCATTTCATTCCAAAAAGGTTATGCTAGATTTATTAGTCAGATAAATTGTCAAATTTCATATATCCCAACACATAATCATTCAACACGTAGAACTATAAAGAAATAAAATCTAGCAGCGCAAATATCCCTAGATAACATTAAGCTAGCCTCTAATGAAACAGTAGCAAAAATGATACTTGACACGAATGAAGAGAACGACTCTAGATCAATGATTTAATTTAGGCTTACCATATCATTGTGCGAACATTACTTTGTCATATGGTAAACCACGTGACATGAAACATTTAAATATTACTAGAATGTGTCATTTAGAGAACTCCTGGTTACAAAAGATAATAGTCACTAAATTCTTAACACATAAGAAGAATAAAATTATTAAACAGTGTGAGTTCAAAATTTAACACGTGTTTAAAGCATAGGATATCAATGCAGCCATTTTGAACAGCAAAATTTAAATCTTCGTCGACAGTTAAAAGCAAATACTCAAACAGAAAACCCCAAAACAATTTTTAAGTTAATGAGATATTTTTTTAATATAAAAAGGACAAATTGAACTCTTATGTATCTATCTTTTGCTATTTTATACTAAATTTATTAAACAAATCTTGCTGCAGCCATGTTTAGTTAAATATGAAATTAAATTAATCTGTCAAATTAATATATCAAATTAACTATTAAAATTAACTATTTATTAACAAAATTTAATACTTACTTAATTGTGTAATATTAACCTTGTAATTATCTAATAATTATTTTAGTTTAAATAAAATTTATTGTGTATGTATGTATGCTTCACATCTCCTCTAAACCTGGACTGATTCCAGTGACTTTGCACACTTTTATTTAAGACAAGAGAACGTTCCCTTAACTTTTGCAAAGCCCAAAAGTTACTTACAAGTTTTGTTAATTAAAAAATTAAACAAGGCTTTTTCCGCTATATCTTTGGAAATCATTATCTCAGAACTATTTTACACCTTATTATATTTTAAATAAAATTTGCGTTTCAGTGACAAAATTTCATTTCCATACAATTTGTTTCTTCTATTTTTTTATATTTTTTCAAAATTAATTTTATACTGAATTTGTAACAATGTTCTTTATTATTGAAGAACAAAATAATACGAATATATATAGTTGCCAGAATACATTCACAGGATTCTGGACTAATATAAAAGAAAAAAAGTAGACTATTAGCAATTTATATCTTGACCTAATACTGATTGATTTATTTTCATTCTTTCAAATTAATGAATAATATAATAAAATATTCAATGAAACCTTTCTTTCTTTTATTTTAGTAATTGTTATGAAATTTGAAGAACCTATATAACAAATAAAATTTATGGAGAAAACAGCTGTTTTAAAATCGTTTAAGTTTCAATTGATATTCTCATTTTAATTGAAAACGCTTCAGATAAAGAGAGGAATTTGCGTATTATAATTTTTTATAATAGTAGTTTTACATTAAAAATATGATATGAAGCATTTTAATCCGGATCAAAGCCAGGTATATAAGCTTGTTTACCGTACAAAAGTTGAAGTGAATGCGGCTGATGGGAACTCATAACTAAGTAATTCTTGGTCAAAAAACTTTCAATATAAAAGTAGTTTGTTATGATAAGGTGATAATTCCCTAATTGAAATTTTCTTTCTATCTTCATTCACGAGCTATAGGGAAATGATAAATTGAGGGGCTGGGGAATAGAATATCCTTTTCAGCTCATAACTTCTAAGCAATTTTAGCTGAAAAAACTTTAATATAAAAAGTTGTTCGTTCTTATAAGGTGATAATTCGCCTAATTGAATTTTTACCTATCTTTAGTCGTAACAGAGCTATTGGAAAATGATAAAATGGGGAGGAGATTAAAAGGCATTTTAGCTCATAACTTCTAAATAATTATTTAAATAAAATAAAATTTTAATATACGTCTTTTTAAAACGGACTAAAAGTATAAAATAATGTCTTCTACTCCATACAGATGATAATTATTACAGATTTAAAACGAAAAAACGGCCGCATGCAATACATATGATGCATAAAATAGTTTATTTCAGTCACTAACAATTTTATTGCAATGGAAATGCTATGAACTGCTGTGTGAGTTTTCTCAACGACAGCTACCCTACACTCCTTACTATTAAATATTGCATGCAGCCTAAGTTTTTCGTTTTAAATCTGTATGGGGCTAGAAGAAATTATTTTATACTTTTAGTCCGTTTAAAACGTGGCATAATAAGTTTTTATTATTTAAATAATTATTTTTTGCTTTAGTCTTGTGTGTGTGAAATTTTGCAATCAATTTTAAACATCTTGATGAGATTATGACTGGAGATGTAGTGCAAATTTCAGGTTTATTTCAGTTTCTCTTCACCTGATCATAAATAGAAAATTATTTTCCTGAAAAAATTAAGTTACGACGCCAGAGACCATCGAGATAGATCGAAGATATGGCTACAAATATGGGAGCTTCGATGATCCATAGGCCATCCATATACCCAGAACCAACTCTAAATGTTAATAGTTTTCGATATATAATGAAAACGTATTCTGCATGCGCAAAGATATTGCATAAATATGGGGTGCTTCTGATGATCCATGGGCCATCCATAAACCCAAGAACCAAGTCTGTAATGTTAATAGTTTCGAAATATAATGAAACACTACTGCGCATGCGTCATGCAAAATATGAAATGACAGACAAGAAAGCGAATTAATATTGCATTGTCATCTAGTTCTGAGCTATGTTTAAAGTTTCAAGTCTTCATCATCGGGAAGTTGTTAAAATTCATTTGCAAAATTTGTGCCGAACAGACAGACAAGAAAGCTGTTAATGAAAACGGGGTAAAATTGTAGCTATCAAAAAAGTTTCAATACAAAAGTTGCTTGTTGTGATAAGGCAATAATTCGCCTAATTTGAATTTTCTTTCTATCTTGAATCGTAAGGGAATTATGGAATATGAAATTTTCAGTCCCCTACCATTTCCACCCCCTTTGAGCTGGTTAGCCCATCTGCGAACTCGACCGAGATTTTCACCGTCCTTACAACATATCCGTCGCCAGTTAAAATCTAATCAAAATTACTCTAGTTATTGTGTTCACAAGATAAAATGGGCAAAAGCGTTATGTATATACGTCTCTACTAATAGTAAGGAAAATAACATTTCTGCCCTCTATTCTCATAAGGAGAGCTACAACAATGAAAGCTGGTGGAAGAGACTGCAAATACGACAGAGCTTTCCAACAAGGTACATGCAGGTTAAACATACTTTGAGTTAGGGAGAGGAGGGGGAATCACTTTTCGCTCATAACTTCTAAGCAATTGTAGCTATCGAAAAGTTCAAATGCAAAATTGTATGTTCGATAAGGCAATAATTCGAATTGTATTTTCTTTCTATTTTCAATTCACAGAATGGGAAAATGAAATTTCCACCCCCACCATTTCACCCCTGAGCTGATAGCCCATCTACGAACTCGACCAGAGATTTTCACTATCCTTACAACATTATCCCATGCCGGTTGGATTTACATCAAAATTACTCCAGATTATCGTGTTCACAGATAACATGGGAAGCTTATTATATATATATATATATATATATATACTATACCTATATATATATAAACTTTTAACGAAGGGTGGTTTGGGTTCTAGGGGTCATGATCGGTGAAGATCTGCAGAAATTCTTCCGAAAGTCGTGTCTGCAGACCATTGATATAGGTAGAGTTCTAAAGGAATCTGCCTAAAGAGAATCCATTTTAGCCCTGTCATACTATAAAAAATTTATCTACATTTTCTTAATTATATCATTTTTCTACTTTCACATAATTATAAAATTTGGCTCAAGTCATTTTAAAATTACAATGACGCCAGAGTTTAGGGAAAAACAGGACAAATATTAATACGGGACTGAGAAGTGAAATAGGGAACCCCGTTATTATGGCAACCCTAACTAAGAACAAAGAAACAAAATTTTGAAACTTCATCCTAGGATGTCTCTAGAATTAAGATATAATACCTTCCAAAAATTAACAGAGATATACAGCTAGAGGGGTCTGTACCAGCTAATTTGGGATCTCTTACTATACACTATACATGGACTTTATATGTAGCAGAAATAAAAACATTAAAATAAGTTATGATGCTGTTGTGGTTATGTCAGTGAAGAATAACAATATCTAGAAAAGTTTGGGAGAAGAATTCTTATAAAATGTATGTCTTTTAAAAAATGTTAAGCTACACCAGCGTTTAAATTCCTAAATAAATATTTACTTATAAAGTGAAGAACAGGACTATCGAAACATTTTTTTAAAGACGGCAGCACAAAGAATAAAAAACTCGAGGCTGTCTGGGTCATAGCCACCTTAGCTCGAACAGTTTCCCTTGTTTTGACTGCTGCATCAAGAGACTAAAGCACAGAAAAAGTGAGCATTGAAAAGCGTTCTCTGTAATTTACCTGCTTGATTTACATCTAATGTTTTTATACAACCTGTATAAGAAAACATTTCGCAGTGCATTGTCGGAATAATCTACGACTCATACTGAAGTTTGATTTATTTTTAGCTTTTCACAAACACAATAAAAAATAATGGATATTTAACAAATCTTTTTGTCTTGAATGTTAAATCAAAGGTTTAATACAAATAATTTTTGAATCAAGACGTAATTAACATATAATTATAATTTCAATCAATAGTGTCAATTCAGTGATTAACAAACACATCAGGTACGCGTGATCATAAAAATGTAAATTAATATCATAATTACTGCACACAGAGCATGCGGCTGGTCATCAAATTATGCATTGTGTTTAGCTTGATGAAGTTTACGTAATATTTACATTTGTAAAACTTTTGGAACGAAAAATCAATAACTGATCGTCCTTTAGCTTGTTATACAGGGTGTTCATTAATTATTGTCGGGGTTTCCTGCATCCTCACCACTTTCAATAAAAAATATTACCAAACGAAACCGATGCAATATTCGTAAATTACAACTCAAAGAATTTATTACGATATTAAAAGATTAATGAATTTGAATATGTGCCTTCGTGGGCTCATACACATCGAAAGAAATTCGATTTCCCTCCAAGAGTTTCTCTCCAGCATTTTTGGGGTAACATTTTGGATGCAGTAACAATTCTGAGAGCTTCAGTTCATCATATGGGAGGACAGGGTCTTGTACACAATGTTCTTGACAAACCCTCAAATAAATTTAGTTTCGAAAACCACAATACACACATTGCTTTTTCTTGCATGGTCGCCAATTTTTATATGACGTCATAATTACCGTGACTGCAAATGCCATAGATCGCATTTTTGCCAATGTTAAAATTCTTTTGAGTTGTAATTTCTTACGAATACGTAATCGGTTTTGCGTAATATTTTTATTCAAAGTTATGGTACGGGAACCGACAATAATTAATGAACACCTATACTGCTAACGAGAAATATAGGAGTTGTATGTTACGAAAATCTTTTAATTTCTGGTTAACATTCCCGAGTTATTAGCATGGACTATGAAGAAGATTACATCATACTGTGTATTGTGTTCTTTTAGATATAGTTTTCCAACGCACTGGGTGCATGTTTTTATTAACTAATTCATAAGAAATAAATTAAAATTTTTTTTAAGGTATAAGGTTTTATTCATGCGAAGAAATGAACGCAAAAGTTGAAAATAATTTTTCTGATTACAATAAAATGCATGGTTCGAATAAAAGTATATATATTCTTGTATAGTACCTTATATTTTTTATGTTTTCTTAAACAAATGGAATATTCCTAGAAGGTTAAGGGCCCACGCTTTTATTGAACCAGCATTTTATTGTAATCAGAATAATTTTCAACTTTTGCGGAATAAGATATTTAAATTTTCGCATGAATAGCTACTATATATTTTATTTATTTTATTTTCTACTTTTAGTGACAGCTGACACAAATACACACGACATGTTAGCATAGTAAACCAAATTCAATTATTGACTCAATATAAAAACATATAAAAATTTTATATCATATGTACAATGTACATTTTTAAAATGTTTATAGGGACATTGTTTTAAATAAAAAAATCAAAGATTTAATGACATACTTTCTGAAATAAACTGTAATATATTACGTGATAGCTACAATTATTATCAACAATGTAATAGAAGAAAGAAAAAGAGAATCGATCTACACAGCTCTTCTTCTTTTTTGCTTCAGTGAAACGTGGCGTACACGAGTAAAAAAAAAATCTTTGCCAATTTACTAATAGAAAGTAAACCAAGACGCGTAGAAACACGAGCTATGTACGTCATTTTCGTGCATCGCGGAAGTATAGAGTTTTCTCTGTTAGCTTCGTGGTGTTGTTACAACCTTACATCAACGTGAAGTTCACCAAACTTTATCGCCCAAATATAAGGCTAAAATTTTAATATCATTTTTTAGGATTTAAAATAGGTATAGATTCAAATTTTTTTGCCTAATATTGTATTGCCACGAAACCCCACCACTGTGCTATATTTCAAAGCTGTCACTCGATTGGAAGTGGTAAGAAATCGATCTCAAGATTTGAGGACACGACAGTCAAGTTGAATAAAAGCTTATAAAAATAACACTAACTACATGCAGTAAAAAACGCAAACCCAGGCTATCCGAAATGCCTCGAAATCGCAAATCAAAACACGTACTGTACTGCACGGGAGTAATCGATACTCTGACAGCTCAGCAGAGAGCGTGAACGCTCGACTAAAAAATGTAATTTTAACCTTAATAATAAACATAAGTTTAGCCTACAGAGAGAGTTTTGAATACATTTTACATTCAAAACATTTCGAATGCATATGTAGATTAACTACAAAAAATAATAGATGTTCATGCTTAGTGAAAAATCGTTATCGAAAGCGTTCCCCCCTATTTAATTGCAGTTAACTGGGGTTCAATGAATATTGAGATTCATTAAAGTCAATACAATTTAGAATCGATTTATTTTAATAATGCTAACGAACACAATTGACTTCTAATGCTAAAATAGAAAATTCTATTAAGAAATTAGACAATGCTTAAGAACTAATTTTAAAAAAAAAACTAAATAAAATTTCTAAAATTTTATCAGATATATAAACAAAAGAACAATCAAATCATATTTCAAATATCAAAAGAGTTTTCTTAACGTTACGATGCAATTGCACGCCGGGTAACATTCCAAATACAAATATATTTTTTCTCTGTGATTAATACCATCAACGATAATACACCAAGTAAAAGAACAAACAATTACGTCAAACACCAATTAACGACGACCTGAATGTACGTAACGTTACTGGAGCATATGAACCAATTCGCAAAGTTCTAAGTACGAGTAATGGGTAGTTAAAGCAACACAAACGTAAAGAAATGGCGCTAGGGTCAAGTTTTTTCATTCAGCACGGAAGAGAATGACTGCTCGGCCATTAATATGACAATGAGTGAGCGGCGATTAAAACATGCGTGTCACACTTACTCTTAAACTTGCGTCGACTTTGTTCCAGCTGCTTCTCGTTTGAAATCATTTCCAATGGAACGTTGCGATTTTGTGTTTTAAAGATGACCTTCGAATGTTTCAGTTTTCAGACTGAGAAAGTGCGAGTTTTCGTACTTCACGCTTGCGCGTTTCGTATCAGAATTAAATTATGGAATGCGTGCAACTTCACCTACGCGTTGCAACATTTGACAGGAAGGATTTCCTGTATTCGGATTTTACCCTGCTGAGGTTTTCTCAAACCACAGTAGCGCGCGTCAAGTTTAGTTATTTTTGAATATGGTGCAATGGCGAATCCAGTATAAGGTTACAGCCCCCAAAGAATCAAACCAAATTCTTGATTTTATTTACATCATTACAACTGTTTTTTCTTAATTTTTCTCTTTACAAAATAATGAAGACGTTTCATTACTTTCTTGCTTGACAGGCTCGAAAATTTTCCCTACTTTTGTAGATCATTCCACTTACACTTATAAGCTTTGACGCTGTCAAGGCATTTTTTGCAAGTTATTTCATTGTATTTAATTAAATTATCGAAAGTATTGATGTTTTTTATGATTCTTATTATCAGTGAGTCAGTCTGTAAAGTTAAAGAGTTTTGGTTTACTTTAGCTTGAGGTTTGACATTCATCACGACGATACAAAGATTTCATGACCTCAGCCCTATATAATACCTTTCTCTACACTTCCTGGCATTGTTCAAACTCTCCAACTAAAAAAAAACTACACTAAATAACTAGCGGGAGGATCTCCAAACTTTCTCGTATACTTCCCAAAAGGTGCGCTCTCCCCACGATGGATAAAAAAAATTCGAACCTACTCGAACTGCCAATCCAATGACTATCAGAAGGTTTTACATTGTAGAATAGTGATTGAATAAAATATTTAGGTAAGAATCACGCGATTCAAAAGTTGCGCTACCGATTTTACCACTCTTGCCTGGCTCAAGGACAAAGTGACGTAATCCTTCCGCGTGCACAGAGATTTCTACAGTACGCATGCGCATGGAGAATCATTTAAAAATGAATATGCAATTTGAACGCTTTTTTTTTAACCGATTCGAACGAAATTTGGGACAGGATCTATAATAATCGGTACAACCGTCATACCAATTTTTTATTTATATAAGCCAGAGGTTTAGGAGATATAATTTTTACAAGTATGTGGATTATACAGTCGACAGACATACCATTCGACGGATTTAGTCCAAACTTTGATACGGACATAGCGATTCACTTGATGATAAAACTGTGTACCAAATTTTATCCATCTACCTATTCAAGTTTTTGAGTTATAGTGTTCGTCAGACCGCGGACAGACAGACAGACTTCCGTACACGAATTTTTGTCCAAAGAATTGATAGACAACTACAAATTATGTGTAAAGATCACATACCGAATTTCATCCCCGTTAGCTCTATAGTTTTCGAGTTATCGTGTTCACAGACAGACTATAATTCCAGTGTTGTTTTTCGACCTCGGAGGGGTCTAAACGTGGAATTCATCAAAATCTCGAGTTCGAATTTTTTTGACGATTACATATTCTTTCTCTGTATACTTCGTATCGAGAGCAAACAAAAACATTCTACAAGTAATTTGTCAAGAACCGTAGACTTGTACCTTACGAGGTTTGTTCAGCGAGTCTGTGGGTAGCAAAAAGTAGGAAAACCTAATTATTTCAGTCGCAAGCTATTTATTATATAACATTGTTTCCTGAGTGTTCATACGTTGAGACCCAGATGCCTCAGTTCTTTTTCCGTCCATGGATGATTTGTTCAATCTCTCAAACAGGGTCGGCCTAGAGTATTCGGCGCCCTGTGCAGAATTAATGTGGAGGCCCCTCCCCCCCTTGTATATAACGTATATTGGTAATTTATGCTAAGGGGGCCATTCAAATATTACGAATGAAAGCACATAAGGGGGGGGCGTTAAGACGTTGCTTATTTTTTTGGACAAGGGGAGGGCTAAATGAGTGATGCTTACGTACATGAATAAAATCACTTTTATTCGAAAAATCTCTTGTAACTTGCAAAAATACATTTAATTAAAAAAATTAAATTTGGCAAAAGAAGATAAACTTGAATTTATTTTCAATGATATTCTGAGGTCAAACATTTTAACCACAGAAGAAAAAACATACCAAACGATAGATAGGATGAATGTTCATTATGAACACAATGGATAATAGTATCTTTCTTTACTAATAGCTGGAGGTGACAGCTCATAATAATGTTTGATGCATGAGGTTTATTTCTGAGAATTGCTACTATTTCAATGATGAGATTGGAATTATAGGACCGATTTGTTGTATTGTGACAATACGAGTTTTCCAAGCAAGCACAAATAAAACATGTTAGAACAAACTTGCAACTCATTGAATATTTCTGTGTATCAAAAAAATAATATACTCTTAGTCAGGTTTGTGCACTTTCTTAGTATGTACTAAAAAATCTAATTGAAAGCGGAAATAGAACAAAATAACTAATATTCTCAAACCGCAAAACCTTCTGTAGATATTAAATCCTGCCAAATCACTTAATGTTTCCCCCACCCCTTGGTTTCATAGTTTTTTTTTTACTTTCTCGTATACGGCATACAAAGAGAAAGTATTGTAATCGTCAAAAATCTGAAACCGAGATTTTGACGAATCTCCACGTTTTAGATCTCTTCCTGAGTCCGAAAAAACACAATTTGGAATTATACTGTCTGTGTGTGTGTCTGTGAACACGATAACTGAAAACTATTAGAGATAAAGGGATGAAATTTGGTAAGTGTAAACTTGAAAACATAATTTCAGTTTTCATCAACTTTTGGACAAAATCCGTCAACGGGAAGTCTATCTGTCTGTGTTCGAGGTCATGCGAACGCTATAACTCAAAAACTTGAAAAGCCAGATGGATAAAATTTGGTACACAGTTTTATCGTCATGAATGTAGGTCCGCAAAATTTGGGACAAATCCGTCAAAGGGGTTGACTGTGCCGGTCTGTATAGCAATACGTAACTGAAACGAAGACAG
>BGPR01000378.1:649522-683983 GCA_013235015.1 Araneus ventricosus | reverse complement strand
CGTGCAGTGAACCCTATCGAATTTCGAAAAAAGTGTTTTTCCGGCCCGCCCTGATTAGCCGTTCACTGACAGGGTCTGAAATTTCTTTTAAACTTAAAGTTTTGGTATATGTGTTACCCGCAACCAGGGCCGGATTATTAAATAGACAAAGTAGGCAACTGTCTATGGGCCTCGCAACTTTAGGGAACCCTAAGGCTCCGAGATTTTATTTATTTTTTTGCGGGACTTTCAGAATAATTTAATTTTGCGTCTTCATTTAATTTATAAAGGCCGCGCACTCGAATTATTCTAATTAAAACCAAGTATTATTTAAATTTTGGAACATTAATCTAACAAAATTCCTAATTAATTACCTTTGAGACGTTTTATATTAAGTTCTTTTGTTAATTTTAAAAAATGTGTTGCTTTCCAATTTAAATGTATCCGATCGCGTAATTAAAAAGTATTTAGGTCGTGTTAATTTTTTTTACTATTTTGTTCAAATTTACTTTTAACTTTTAATTTTGCATTTTTTTATGTGCGATCTACTGCAATCATATCTCTTGAAAGTAATCCGCATTAAAATGTTTTACTATTTTATTTCGGCTCGTCAAAATTTGCTAATTAAAACTGCTTACATAGAAATTAAATTAAAATCTATACTAAAACATCTGGTTTGGTAAGTTGGGGAGGGAAAAGGGGGGGCGCCCTGAGACTTGCATTCCCGAAGGCCTCTAGAGGGCTTAATCCTGTCCTGCCGACAATGTATGAAACGACGGCATTCTATAGAATTTCTAAGCATTTTTAGGCAAAGTATGAGCTATGAGAATTATTTGAATATGTTATATACTTTCCTATGCATTGTATGTAATGACATTCTATAGAATAACAAATGCTGTTTAGGCAAAGTAGGAAAAGAAGGTAATGATAAGGCATTTATTTAAAAGACATGAATTCCACTGAAATACAAATGTTATTTTGAAAAAATAATAAAAGAGTACCATTAGAAATTTTTTAATCAAAATGCGTAAGGAAAAATGTTTTACGATGATGGATCCAAAAAAGTTTACAAGGGTAATAAAAAAATATTTATTAACATTGGACAGAAAATACAAAAGGGAATTAAGAGGCATACTTGCCAATCACTTTTTTACATAATCACAAAATCTATTTAGCCATTTATCTGAACGCAGAACCAACTTGTTTAACCCGGCTTGGCAGAAATCACGACCTGTCCATTGAGCCAGTTCTCGACAACTGTTTTCACATCACTCTCTAAGAGAACCTTGTTCCAGATAAGTGTTTGGAATCCAGATTGGGTGCCGAATCTGTGCTGTAGAGAGGTGGCTCCAGACTTCCCACTTGAACGTTCGCAACAATTCTTGAGTTTTGCGTGCAGTATGGGTATTGTCATGCAGGAGAATGACGCCATCACTCAACATACCTGGGAGTTTGCGTCGGATAATTTCACGATGGCCCATTGACATTTCCTTTTTCCGAAATTGAAGGAACACTTATATGGAACAAGGTTCTCTTCAGAGAGTGATGTGAAAACAGTTGCCGAGAACTTGCTCAATGGACAGGAAGTATTTCTGTCAAGCCGGGTTAAACAAGTTGGCCCTGCGTTCAGATAAATGCCTAAATAGATTTGGTGATTATCTGGAAAAGTGATCGGCAAGTATGCCCATTAATTCCCTTTTCTGTCCAATGTTAATAAATAATTTTTTATCACCCTTGTAAACTTTTTTTTGGATCCATCCTCGTACAAAACAAAGTCTGTGCCTTTTTATTAAAGAAAACAAAATAACTATGAATCTATTGGTGGCGTCAAGAAAGGAAATAATTTTATTTTGAAGTGCTCTTAATTTTATTTCTTATGAACTCGAATTGGTGTTGCTTTTCATATTTTTTCGGTTTGCCATTTGGCATTGTATAGAATACCTAGCAAATGTGAGAATTCCTGATTTCAAACTTCGCCGGTTACATATGGACAAGATTTCGAATTTCAAACTCCTTACCAAACTTTTTGAAGGATAAGTTTTTTGAAGTATCGTCTTCATCTTACACATAGAAAATTGTATATACTAATAGAGATAATTAAAAAATAATTTTTCCGAATTCAAAAGAGTTCTAGTACCTGGAAATCCATTAAATTAAGGCCATATTTCTCGAGGTTTTATGCTTTTTCTGTGTGTACTTCGTATGCGAGAAAGAAATGCCTATCTGAAAAAAGAAAGCCAAATAAATATTTCGAAGGTCAGATTCTATAATAGAAGGACGAATTTGCGTAATTTGACGTTTCTTAAGAATAATCTGGCACTCTTGTCAGGGAGAGAAGAAAGACGAAAGATTGAGTCTCGATTCTGTCAGTTAAAAAGTGTTAGCAAAGTCAGGCGAAAAAGGCTAAGGGAAACAATTCATTTTCCTTACTTGCATAGCCTTGCTAATATTCCTTGCTGATAAAAAGAAGAGGAAATATATTTATAGTGGGAAACTATATACTGATGGTTTTATTGTTCTTCTATAAGAAATATGATATAAAAGAAAGGCTGAATTATTTTCTGGCTTTTGCGGAAATAAAATCCAAACAAGATACGTTGACAGGCAAGCAGAGCTGTCTAGAAATTTTCACACCTGAAACAAATTTCTATTTCTGCGCCCCCTCTTAAGCATTGATTAGCAATCGCCCTATCCCCAAAAAATTAAAAATAAAGAAAGTGCCTCTTATTAAAAAATATTTAATAAATTAAGTATTTTTATTAACGGAAGTTATAAAAACATTTATGAAAAAATATATAAATGAAAATTTTTAAATGAAAAATATTTTCTCAAAGATTAATGCAACAAAATTACAACTTTTGATAAAGAGCAATAATGTTATTTACGATGCAAACTGATAACTTAGATAATTAATATCAGAAATATTTACGAAAAAATAAATACAAAGAAAATTTTGCTATGAATGCAGTTTTCTAAAAAATCAAGTATTGTCAAAGAATATAGATAAAACAATAATAATACAAAAGTAACACAACATGTAACACAAATTTTATGAACAATCAATGATATCCATGATAGGAGATACGACAGAAGTTTTTAACAAAATTTGGCACAGGCAAATTCGAACCGGAGCCTAGATTAGACCGGCATCATAACTTCGATTCTATTAAATATTTGGGCCATAAAATAGGCAAATTATGTTGTAGCATTGTAAATGGGGCGTATGAAATCATTTTTCAAAGCGCTGCGTGGTTACAGTTAGAGAACAAGTGTTTAGATTTAGGTATCGTCAATTAATTATTTTAGAAAAAAACAAAAAGCCCTTACGCTGTTTTAAATTAAGTAGGGAAATTTGTTATTATATCTTCAGATAGGAAATTTATTTGGCTACAATTTACTATATTCTTTTTATTAATATAGTTTAAAAATAAGGTTATGGGAATTAATTATTTCTTTTTGTTTTCTTTTTATCCAAAAGTTGACTATAGATTGGACCATCAACAGTTGCCTGAATTGGACCATTTAAATCAATGGGGTTATTATCTTAAAGTACAGGAATAGCTCAGAACGTGGCTATCACCAATAGTAGTCCTGATAAATTGGAATTAGAACAAGTCAAAGCATAAAAAAAACCAATAAAAAAACTTAAGTCTAATTGTTGGATCGAAAGGTATAAAAACTTAGTATACGTACCATTTGTAAGAAAACAAAAGAAGAAGTGATATAGTGCATAGAATATCATACTTGGATTCATGTATTGTGTGTTTGTGTGAAATTGAGAATCAAAAATATTTTGCTTTAATTGCGTTTAACCACTTAAGGGCATAACTAGAGTTAACTCGTTCTAAGTACTGTAGGTTTGGAAGACAATTCAAAATAATTCGGTTTTTAACCTATAAAAGAAGCAGGTGGTGGAATATGGGCAACCGGTTTCTTTGATTGGACCGATAACACAATTTTTTAAGCTGCTTTTTTATTATTTAAAGGATATTGCATAAAAAGTTAAGTTCTGAAGATAAATAAGCTACAAAAAATTCTACTACTTGTTTTTCATTAAAATTCCTTCTCCGTCACTGTACAGTAAAAAAATGTCCAGGTGGTCCAAATTCGGCGGCTCGCCCTTACGTCATGGTTAAAGCAAAAATCCGGTTGAGATATAATAATATTGAACATTATATCGCGTTGACCGTAACATATATAAGGAATTAAAGTTACTCGTGGTATTGTTTTTGTTGCCTACAACTTCAAAAGAATCTTAAATTTTCATTAAACGATATTTTTTGCGCAGGCATTAAATTGCCAGATTCAAGGAAAGAAAACATCCTTAAAACACGTTGTGCAGAATTTGGTTTTATCATTTACGAGGCACGGCACAATAAATCACTTTCCTTTGCAAATACTGCAAACTCCGGTGTGATGTAACTCAAGATTACAAAACACGGCGTTTATCACAATTTAGCAGTCTTAAATTTAAAGGAAGGCACTGGGTAAATAGTGCTATTGCACGCGGAAATAGCGAGGGCAATTATTTTATATCGGATTTAGATATTTTGGCTGATGCATCAATTTTTTTCAGATTTTAACTGCTTTGAGCCTAATTTTTTCAGTTCGTAGAAAGAATTTTATAGATTTATCTAAAAGGATACATATGAAAGGTCAGGAATTCTCGCGGTTGTTGATGCAAACTTCCTTTCTTCCTTTTCAAGGCTCACAGAGATGAGATGATCAGCTGGAAATCATGTTGTCTTCTTTTTTTATCGTCTGCTGCGCGTGTTGGTGGGGTGCAGCTGCCTCTTGGGATTATCCATCGCCCAGCGATAGCTCTTTCTTATCCACAAATGAACCCCAGGTAATTTTTTTTTTACTTTTATTGCTATTTTTAAGAGAAATATTTACCAATTTTAGATTGGGATAGTTCTTTTTTAAGAATATTTGGCTATATGAAGTAAAATGTTATCCGATTAAAGTTGCTTTTTTTATTTTCTCATATACGAAGTATATAAAAGAGGAAAAATATTGCAATAATAAAAAGTTACTTCAAAATTTTTATAAGTTTCAGTGTAAAATCCCCGAGTCAGAAAAAATGACGGGAGGCTGTCTTTTTCAAACAGCCGCTGATGTTAAAGTCGTATGACTACTTTACTCTTCCGATTTTCAAATTATTATTTTTTTGTAACTTCTGTTGTTATCCTTTATCTCTAAAATAAAATACATTAGTTATGTTTTTAACATATGTATTTACTGATATATAGAGGATCTCCCACACAACGATTTTTGTGGCGTTTTGGCGTGTGAATCAAATTCCTTCCTGAGATCCCAATGGGAGGAACGTAGTCCTACGTTTTAAAAAAATACATATAATTATGTCCTGTTCCTCTGTCTTTTCGTGTGTATGTGAACACATTGGATCAAAATTAACGAGCCAATCGAATAAAATTTGGTATGTGGTTCTACGCCAAAATTATATATTTTTATCGAATTTTGGACCTAATCTGTCAATGTGAAGAGATATTTCTCAGAAATGCGTACATGATTTCGTTCATTGTGCTATAAAACTACACAGAAAACAGCTGTAGGATGAAAAATTTGAAATTGGAATTGACGACATTGTGTTCAAATAACAGAAATAGATAATAGAATTAAAGCTTCTCATAAAAAATTAAATATTTATTGTGAGAAAGTGAACTATCCCCATATTTTTCTTACACCAAAATTTCATAAAAATCACATCAAATTTAGAAGCGTAACGAATGGGAGTTATAGTTATATAAAGAAGACAGGTAAAATTTTACAAAAATATCTGCAAGAGATTATAAAACAATAAAAAATACAAAATAATACAGTTATTATTAATAATAGCTTTGAAATTATAAATAGTATTAAGATATAAATATTTATTCTGTGCATACTTTTGATTTTCAAGATTTGTTCAATAGTATAGACATTAAAGATATGATGAAAATTTTATTACAGATTCATGAAGATTTTAGCATAAATAAAATAATCAATATAAAAAAATATAAAACATTAATAGAGGTTATATTAAAAGAAAATTATATTAGCTTTGACAATAAATTATACCAACAAATTAAAGGACTTCCACAAGGTGGACCAGCTAGTAATGCTCTAGCTAATTTATATTTACACTATTTTGAAAAAGAAAATATTTACAATAATTCTTATATAATGTATATTCTTATATAGATATATTGATGATTTATTATTATGCTCAACAGTAGAAGAATACACACCACAAATTGACTTTTATCCAGAATATTTGATATTACTAAAAACTAATGATGGTTTTTCTTCTGCAGATTTTCTAGATTTTGAAATAAAAATGGTTTATAATAAATTAAGCACTGAGATTTATGATAAAAGAAACACATTTCAGTTCAATATAAACATGATTCCTTTTTGGAATAGCAACATTAGTCGTCAAATATATAGAAATATCGTCTTAAATTATATTCATAGAAGCACTATTTTAGTCGCAGACAGATTAAAACAGCAATCTCGTATTAATACATTTCTTGAAAATGCTATGAGATATGGGTATCCTATAAATTTCATGTATGCTTATGTTAATAAGAAATATTTAACACCATTAAATTAAAAGTCTTTTATATTTATTTTTGATGTGAGCATATATAAAGGAATTAACAAAGATTTTAGTAAATCTCTTCATAGGTAGATGGCGTTACTAGATTAAGTATAAGATTGTATCATATATTCATTTATTTATTTTATGTACATTTCCAAAAAATATATATATTATTATAAAAGGTTAAATTAAATTTATAGTTATTATTTTTATAGTGTTTTATTATAGTATTAAAAGCTTAATTTATAAATAATATTTTCACTTTAAATGCGGAACTGTCTTTAGGACAATGCTGAAGTCCTAACAATATTTATAACTATTGAATTGTTATAAGTTATATACTTACTCGTTTCTAATCTGGAAACATTTTGGGAATTTATTCCCCTATTTTTTCGTTTTTCCAACAATTGGCTTTCGCAGAGGGTTGGCGCCACAGAATCTAGATTTAATGCGACATATCAGTTCCCAAGGCTGGTAGGCATTTGATTGTTGGAATTCCAATTCTAGGTTGTCTTTTTTCATAGTGTAATAGTCTTTAATCGAACTATCTTTTATATTCTATTTGTATGATTATTGATATGGTGATTTGATTTTAATTTTTAGATTTATATTTGTATATAATGTAAGTATAACACATGTTTTGCTAACTGGAGTAATTTTGATTTTACGTTGGGATATGTTGTAAGGATAGTAAAAATCTCGGTCGAGTTCGTAGATGGACTATCCAGCGCAAAAGGTGTGGAAATTTTCATTTTCCCATAATTCCTTTACAGTTCAAAATAGGAAGAAAATTCAAATTAGGCGAATTGTCGCCTTATCAAAACAGACTTTTTCAATAGCTGCAATTGCTTAAAAGTTATGAGCTCAAAAGTGATTTTCCCTCCTGTCCTACCTAACTTAAAAAGTACCTTACAACCCATGCATGTTACCCCTTATTGGAAAGCTCTTGTCATTTGCAATTTTTCCCACCCGCTTTCATTTTTGCTTGCGCTAATCCTTATGAAAAAAAGGGCGAAATATTCTTTTTCTTATTATTAGTAGTAGATGTATAAATTTAACGCTTTTGCCCATGTTATCTTGTGAACACGAAAACTAGAGTAATTTTGATTGGATTTGAACCGGCGAGGGATAAGTTGTAAGGACGATGAAAATCTCGGCCGAGTTCGTAGATGGGCTATCCAGCTCAAAGGAGGTGGTGGTGGGAGGTTGAAAACTTCATTTCCAAATAATCCCCTTACGATTGAATATAGAAAGAAAATTCAAATTAGACTAATTATTGCCTCATCATAACAAACAACCTTAGGGTATGTTTGAACCTTTTGTATTGAAATTTTTTGTGATAGCTACAATTGCTAAAAAGACATTTATAACATCCTCCCCCCAACTTATCATTTCCTCATAGTTCTGTTACGACTGAACATAGAAAAAAAATTCAGATAGGCGAATTATCACCTTATCACAACGAACATCTTTTACACTGAAAGTTTTTCGATAGCTAGAATTGCTAAGAAGTTATGAGCTGAAAAGCCATTTGCAATCCCCTCCCAACTTATAATTTCCCCATAAATCCGTTACGATTGAAGATAGAAAGAAAATTTCAATTAGGAAAATTATCACCTTTTCATAACAAATTATTTTTATATTGTAAGTTTTTTAACAAATAGAATTGCTTAGAACACAGAGAAAGAGTCTTTCTCTGTGCTTTAGAAGTTATGAGCTGAAAAGTGATTCTTCCCTCCCCCCAACATAGAGTTGCGTTTTAAACTACGTATGTGACACCTTGTTGAAAAGCTCCCATCATTTCCTGCATTCACTTCTACTTTTTATACGGTTAACAAGCTGATGTAACCGCTTTTGCTCCGGATTAAAATGCTTTTATTTTTAGTGTAAAAACTACTATTGTATAAAAATTATAATACACAAATTCCTCTTTTCTGATCTGAAACGTTTTTAATTAAAATGAGAATATCATTTGAAGCAGACGATTTTTAAATACAGTCAATAGCTAATTTTCTCCATAAATTATTAATTATTTTTTATATAGGTACTTAAAATTTTGTTATCAATTAATAAAGTAAAAGAAAGTTTTTAATGTATATTTTGAAACACTTAAATTAAATATTTAATTGTTCATTAATTTAAAGCATGAAAATAAATCAAATCAATAGTTGGTCAATATAAAGTATTAATTGTCTTTAAAATTTTCTTTTAGCATTCGTCCAGAATTCTGCTAATGTGTTCTGTTTTAAACACACGTATCCAAGTTGCCACTCACAATGTTTTATTAAATTTCGTATCATTCTATAAAATTATTACTAACTAACCGCTCTCGACTTTGCTCAGCACTACCCCTGCCACCTCGCTGCTTCGAGGCTCTCAGCCACTACTTTTTTCAGTTCAGCATGAAGATCAGTAGAACAGACCATAAAACCGTAGTAGATTTCATATTCTTTGTAGACAACAGATTCTATAAAATTGTAAAATCTTTCAATAAAAAAATGCGAACGAGTTGTAATGTTTTGTATAAAAGTTTCACCAATTTCGGCATAAAAG
The DNA here is from genome assembly GCA_013235015.1 of Araneus ventricosus. Taxonomy (NCBI): domain Eukaryota; kingdom Metazoa; phylum Arthropoda; class Arachnida; order Araneae; family Araneidae; genus Araneus; species Araneus ventricosus. Next base: position 674,847 of record BGPR01000378.1, on the reverse strand, counting down.
TCTTAAGATCCATAAATACAGAATGAAATGGCCCTAACTAAACAGTTTCCATCACCTACAATAGGTATTTTACAATATTTTTGACATGCCATTGTGATGGAGCTATTGGGATCCATATATTTAAAGTAATATGGTAAAACCCTCAGAGATTCCCCAGCCCCAACCATTTAACAGATTTCGACAATTTTTGTTTTATATGAAAGCTTATGACGTCTAGATATGTCATCAAAGGTCGTCTGCCTCCCACCAACCCCCATTTTTGAACGTAATCGAAAAAACATAGAGAATGTATGGCGGAGAAGTGTTTTTTCTATTTTGTTCAAGAATGGGGGTGGGGGCCGGCGACCCATGGTGACATATCTAGAAGTCATAACCTTTCAAATAAAAAAGAAATGTCGAAATTCGCCTTGTGGTTGTTGCTGGCAAACTGTCCAGAAGTTACAATGTACAGTGGGAAACATTTTTTTTTCTATTTCGTTGAAAAACTGGAGGTGGGGGGGGGGCAGGCGACCCTTGATGACATACATAGACGTCATAACCTTTCATATGAATCAAAAATTGTCAAAATCGATCGGGTGGTTGAGGCTGGCAAACTCGGTGAAAAATTTTTAATGGGGGAAAAACCTTTGAAACAGTTCGCCAGCAACAACCACCCGATAGATTTCGACAATTTTTATTTCATATGAAAGCTTATGACATCTAGATATGTCATCAAAGATCGTCTTCCCCCAACCAACCTCCATTTTTGAAAAATTCTCTCGAGCAATAGATTTTTTCCTTTTTATTAAAAATAAAGAGGCAGGCGATAGAAAGATTTTATATTGGAACTCCGTTGAGTGCTAATTTATGTAAATAAAGCAAAAACGTCGCAATGTTTAATTAAATTTTACTCTATTCTTTAAAAAAATATTAATAACATGTGAAGAAAATTAGTATTTGAAGGTTTTTAAAAATCGATTGGTTCAATTGATATTTTAATTTTTATTTATAAGCATTTCACACGAAAACGAATTAAAAATCCAAAATAAACAAACTAGGACGAGATTCCTGGTTTGTTTATTTTGGATTCACAGACCGTTTTCCGCTAACCTTCCGATTTAAGCAATCGCCAAATCTATTTGGCAACTGTATCAAACACCAAGTTCGAATCAGTTCTTTCGTTAGTACACAAAACGTTGAATTCCGTGTTCTTTGAGTTTGTGTAATCCTTTCTTTTTAAATCGATTAAAAAAGCTCTTCAAGTCTTTAAATTCGAAATGGAACTATTATAATTAGCTAAATCGTTTGGTTTAGAATTTAACCGCCAGTGATTATCCAAATCGTTTGGTCACAAATTTAACAGCCAAACAAATCTTGGATGTCGATTAAAAGAGAGATAAAGAATTATTTTGGCAAGCTTTCCACTAAATTAGGCTCTTATTTTAAGTAAACATTGAACGATATTTTCCTTTAGTTATAATTAATTTTAGTTTTTAAATTTTAATCCAAAAGCTCTTGAAACTATATCATATCTATCAATGGTTTTCTGTCCTGGCGTCTATTTTTCAGTTATTATTCCACAAATTAATTATTTATTTATTTTCTGAGCACGGTCACGTGATGCTTGACTTTAAAAATAAGTTATTTCAAATGCTTGCACTTTTCTGAAGGATCACGTGACAGTTGATTGAAAAATAAAGTAGTAATCTTCATCGCAAATCGCTTGTTAATTATTTAATTGTTATATGTAATCAAAAATAATGAATTTAACATAATGTCACCTACCCTATGTCCGTTCCTGGGTTTCAAGCTACAACTCTTCCAATTTTCATCCAAATCGGTTTGGTAATTTAATATTTCATTATTTTTGAAACATTAGTGTAAAGGAATCTATCTACCTTTGTCTTCCAGTTTGCCGAAAGGGATTTTTTTTTTATTTTCCAGTAGACTTCACAAGATTTTTAACTTAAATATGAACAATACAAAAATGTCACAAAAATTAATAAATTTCATATTTTGAGTTTAATCTACTGGTTAATGAATTATTGTGATGCTTATGCCAAGAAAATTGCTTAGTTATAATATTTCCGAGGGCACATCAATGGATGTCCATCATAGGGTGGTCGTGGTGTTGCACCCACGAACAAAAATTGCTTCTTACAATTTAACCTTTTTTTCTCACTAAATTTTATAAATTTTCATAGTAAAAGAATATTAATTTCATCTTTAATTCTTGTAGTACAAAATAAATGTTGTTGTTTAAAGAACATTGCTTTTCAGCAACTGACAAAAATCAAAATATAAATTTTTTTTTTACTTTAGGTACAGCGGTCTTTCCTTCATTTTTTTCACAAAAGTAACAAGAAATGCTTAACTTAACAGTAGAACTCCGGGAATCCGAACTAATTGGGGTTGACCTCTGTTCGGATTCCGGGGAATCCAGATTATCCGGGAAATTCGGTAAAATACTCTTTATATACCAAATGCAGTAGAGTATTGACTCAGGGTGTTCTGTGAAGACGTACGGAAAGAGCATGCGGTGATTCGCACGGTAAAGTGACAAACAAGTTGAGGGTAAAAAAAAAAGATATCTCGGATTGTTTCTACTAATTAATGTGCTGTATTCATTCTTAAAAACCAATTCCAATACTTTTTTAAGTTAGAAATAAACATTATCTTTGTTTCTGATTCGTAATTGTTATTTTTCCTTCATAGAAATAAACATTATCTTTGTTTCTGATTCGTAATTGTTATTTTTCCTTCATAGAAATAAACATTATCTTTGTTTCTGATTCGTAATTGTTATTTTTCCTTCATTTTTCGGAAAAAAATTTTCAGAAAAGTTAAAAAAAATGTTCGGATTATACAAAATTTCGGATTACCGGGGTTCTACTGTATATAGATTAAAAATCATCAATAATAACTTAATAAAGGTGAAAAAATATAAATTTTAAATTATCAGATAATATATTAAAAAATTTAATTTTTTTTTGTAAAGGATAATTTATCATTATACTTGCAAGTTTTGGGAAATTAGATTAAATATTTAAAATTTAAAACATTTCATCTCATTTTATGTTTTCAGAAAGGTTTAACTGCTTCCTTTGAGGATGAAGTAAAGAAGAAAAGGTTCGATTTTAAAAAAAAGTAATTAAGGAACATTCTAAAAAAAATGCAGAGTTTTTGTAGACAATCCATATAAATCTTTAAAATGTAAAATTCATCTATGCAAATGAGCCCAGAAATCTGGAAAAAAGAAGCAAACATCGAATGAAGATGAAAAAAAAAAAATCTTGGAACTTTGTAACAAGTCAGCCATTAAGATAAAAAAAGGGCTGTAAATTGTTATTTCAAAGTCAATAAAGGAATAAAAACAATCACATCAAAGTTGAGACCTATATGGATTCTGTAGATGGGAAAAGCCTTGACGACCCGAATGACAACATCCCTGAATTAGATAATCCGGTGGTGTATTTTGAACCGTTGTTATCTGAAATTGTCATTGAAATTTATTCTAAATATTTCAGATGTATAATTCTTTTTCTTGCAAAATACAGGATTACAGTATCGCATATTTTTTCCAAGGACAATTTCTCTGGGAAATGATACTACGGTTCTCGTTGTGCACAGTTTCAATAGGTAAACGAGTCATGTTTTCATCAATAAAGCGATGGCCTTGCTCGCATATATTGTATGTACATTTTCCGTGATTTTAAATAGATTTGAAATAAAATTGGTGTAAAAGAAAAATGGTAGCTGCTTACTATGAAGGAATATATGAATGCAGTTTTTGAACATGCAAAACTTGTATACAACCTATAGGCAGTACTGATGAGTATAAATCACCTCATGCTTGAAAAATGGTGAAGTTCAGTTATATTAGCGTCCCGTTTTGAAGCAACCGGAGGATTATTATTTTATATTTTGTTACAGACCTCATAACTTTGAACTGTAGTCAGATGATAAGGATGACACCTGAAGCGGCAACGCTCTCTCCAAACTCCTCGGCACACAGGCAGGGTTAATTAGACCATTCACATGCCTTCCAAAATGGAATTTTCGGAACACGGGAAGGAAAAAACAATCGTCAAGGTCGAAAACGTATGAAATTTGGAACAAATGATTCGAAACGATGGAATTCAAACGAACTCAAAATCCAAGACTTCATGCCCCGACTTCAATTTGAGACCCCGATGCGAGGCTAGCGGCACATCAAAGGATCTGGCTAGATTGAGCCCTCGCGACGAGGCTAAAAAATCAGAAATCTGCCGAGTGTGTGGGGGGGGCGGCCTTAGGACAAATGGTATAACTAGCCTTCAAGTGAATGCCCAGCTTTAGATTTAACGTGCGCTAAGCCCACATACACAGCGGATCTTTGATGGAGTCAGTTTTCGAGCCTGGCACATTCTGGCCTCAAAGCCGAAACCTTAGCACAAGGCCACCGGTGCCTCAAAAAATGATGGAAAAATCATATCTTATTATAAATATAAGTCATTGTGGGTATGTGGCTATGTTCCATATCTTCTTCTAAACCAATAGACTGTTTTCAATCAAATTTTGTACACTTATCATTTAAGACAAGGGGAAGACACTTATGAACTTTTCGAAGTCCAAAAGTTAATTTAACAGTTAGTTAATTAGAAATTAAACGAAACCGTTTTTCCGCCGTAACTTCGGAGTAAATTGTCCGACAAAAATATTTTTATATCATTTTAAACTTTAAAATTTTTCCTTTTCAATGATACCAATTTTATTTCCGTGCAATGTTTCTTTTCAAGTTTATGAATTTTTAAATTTTTTTAAAGAAATTGATTACTTGCAAACTATTTTGAAATAAAGCATTTTTATTGATACTTGGTTGCTAGGCAACGGTGAGACTTTGAACTAATTTCTTTTTATTTCTGTAAATATTTTATACAAGTAGTGAAAGATAAATGACAACTTTTAAATGTCCAGAAGTTAATTAAAACTTCAGTTAATTAAAAATTAAGCAAGATTTTGCCTTTTTCCGTGATATATTTCGAAAGTTTTATGTTACAATAACTATTTTTATACTATATTAAAGTTTAAAAAATAACTTCTTAGTGATACAAATTTCATTTGCGTTCAAATTATTGCTCATTTCAATAATTTAAAAAAATTCAATTGTGTTTAAAATTCAAAATTTGTAGCAATGTATTATTTTATTGTTAAAAATAAGAATACGTATGAAGAGCTGTTGCTAGAACATATAAACAAAATTCTGGAAGAATACTAAAGCAAAGTTTAAAATCAGACGATATCAGGAACAACATATTGATATGGTTTATTTTAACGCTTTTATTAATGAAAATTTAACTATTTAATTAATTGTCCCAAAACATTTGTCAAAATCATTCTTATACTTCATTATGTATGATTGAAATTTGAAGTAAAAACGTTTCAGACCCTAAAGGAATTTTTATGTACTCGTATTGTAATTTTCTATATAAAAATAGTTTTTCATTAAAAATATTAGACATAAAAGCATTTTAATCCCGAGAAACGCCGGGCATTACAGCTAGTAAAATATATAAGTATGGTTTAAGTTTAATCTAAATTGAATTGATATTTTTGAATTCAAAATATATTTTGAACTAACTTTTAGTTAGATTTTTTATAAATAAAGTTTTTTTAGATTAGTTAATAAATGTGTATACAATATTGTTGGTAAAACCTTTATGCGTGAAAGAATACAGTTCACAGAATGGTATAAATTTGAAACCTCCCTTTCGAAATTTCACTGGCTGATATTGTTAAGAGGAGACTTGAAAAACGTTTCAATACTACATTCATCTTCTACTTTTGCATTATAACAGACCAAAGCCGAACAATAACTCCTTTTTTCTGTTAAAAATTTGTTCAAAATATAAACATCGCATCATAGTTCAGCATATAATATTAAATGACAGGTGCATGCACACTGTTTCATTCGCATTGACGTTTGTCATGTTTGGTACATGAATTAACTCCATAGTCGCAGGGCATTTAACGCATGCCATTAACAACAATTAGATAACAAATACCTTGTATATAGATAACAAATTCTACTTGTTCCAAAATTGAAAGTTCAAAGCACTAAATTAATAATGTGTGCTATTTCATGTATTCATGCTCACATACGCATTAATGTGCTCTTTTTGTTTATTGGAAATCGTTGACAATTTGGCTACGGATCTCCAAAGGTGTGTAACTCCTTTATAGGGAGTCCGCGAAGGTCTCCGTGAAAGTTTCCGTCTTAATAAAGCTCGAAAGATCTCTGTTCTGTGTAAATTAAAAGTCATTCCTTGATTATAGATGACGCGATGTTACAAACACCTTCTTTATTGTATTCTTTAAATGATATGTCCTTTCAAATCCCTTTCTTCACAAGAAGATTTTCCTGAATTGTTCATAATAACCTTGAAATGTTCATACTCTTTTCAAACTACTTATTAGTTTTGAAGGACGTTTCCTGATTTACGTCGCCTTTGAAAAGTCTTATTTATAATTTTATTTATTGTAATTAGTTATTTAACTAAACTATATAACGAACTTACCAACCTTAAGTAGAATTTTAACTTTCAAACATTTTATGCCAAATTTATTCTTATACCAAAGTATATGAGCAAAATGTAACATCGTTCTTTTCATTAAAATTGAACATTCATTTTTAATCTGTATTTTGCATTGCTTTTAATTATTTTTAATTGCATATTTGTTGTTTTCTGTGTGAAAAATATTGACTTTGCCAAAAGAGTTCGCAAAAATAGTTCACGTATTTCTTCACTGAATTCCATGTTCTTAACATAAAACCATAGCATATCCCCGAACTCGGACGCAGGACGGCTCCCTGCAGATTGGTTGGGTATGCGTGAAGCTTTATTGAAAAAGCCAGAGCAAAAAAAAAAAAAAAAAAATTACATTTATATAAAAGGGACAAAAAAAGAGGAAACTTAAAACCAAAGAATATAATAGTTAGTAAGATAACTGTTAGTTCTTTCAAGTCTTTGTGTTGTTGACTTTGAGAGGGTGGTGCCTTGTGTATGGGAGAAGAGAGAAGATGAATACCAACATCTTTTGGAAAAAAGAGTGCTTCGTTTTCCTCGTTGAAGTGGGTGAGTTTTCTGATTTTCGACCCAGAATTGTTGTTGTTCATAACTCTTTTCCACCAAAGTGGTTCTAGGTCAGCTAACGGTTTTGTTAGGTGGTATGAGGTTGTAAACAGGCAGCTTGTAGTATAGTGTAAGGAGTTTCCCAGGTTTCCGCAGCCACAGGAATCGCTGTTTCTGATTTTGAATCGTTTAAAGGTATGTCGGAAATGGGCCGTGGCCTGTGACCTACATTATTTCGGGCCTTTGCCATGGAGTAGGAGTTGTCTTGAGTTTAGGCAAAACGTTGTAAACACTCCTGCCTGTTTCTCCATTGTCCCATTCTTTTTGCCAGCGGATGATGGACTCTTTTTGAAGCAGACTCTTGTTGTGGTTTCTTGGAACTGGGATGTATGTGGGGATTCCCTCCTGTGGTGCCACCTTGGCTAGTACGTCCGCCTCTTCATTGCCGGTGTATCCGACGTGAGCCCTAATCCATCCAAGTTTAATGTTTGTAGATTTCAGTAAGATTTCCTGTGTTTGTTGAGCAATAGGGCTCTTGGTGTCAATTGAAGCAATTGAATGGAGGCTCGACTCGCTGCCTGACTATACCTTTACTTGTTGGTTGGTCTTGCTTGCCCAAAGACAAGCCTCCTGTATAGCAAGAAGCTCTGCTTGGAAGACTGTGTTGAAGGGACGAAGTTGCGCCATCCATTCGTATTTCGTTGTGTCTTCTTCCATGACACAGAAGGCTCTGCTGTTTTGTCTTCCATCTTTGAGCCGTCCGTGCAAATATTGAGACAGGGTACCGGAAGGAATTCCTTTTTTAGAGAGATTCTCTCTTCTAGTTGAAAAATCGCTGGGTGGAATTTGGTGGATGTTGTGCCATCCTCATAGTTATTGGGGGTGAAGTTGATGTTGTTGTAAATAGATGTTTTTCGTAGTCTGGCTATTCTGACGTAGGCCGCTTCCTGTTCTACTTTAATGTGGAGCGGTATGATCCCTTCTATGACCTGGAGTGCGGCTGTTGGCGTAGTGGAATATACCCCTGGGATTCCATGATCTGAAGATTATAAATATCTTTAATTTAAATTTGGTGGCACACGAAGTGACGGAGTAAGTGAAGAGGGTTCAGATCCACCGAGAACCAAGCTGGACCTCGCCGGGAAGTAGCTGGCATACGGCTCCCCAACACATACACACATTGGCACCCTGGCGAAACTGTAGTGACTAATCAGCGGAGGGAACTCTTGCTTGTGGTTGCCTGGTCACGTAGCGTATTGTTATGAAAATCTGACTTCAGAGGAAGTAAATGTAAAAATATAGTTTTAACTCGTGCCGGGCTTCATTTGTCATGGCTATAAATAAATACTCTTGAAAATAAAAATATGCATATTTAACAAACTTTTGCTTAGTATAGTTTAGTTATATTTATGTTCCGTCTTGAAGAAACACTAAGGGCTATTTTGGGACAAACCTCGTCATTTTAAAATACGGTCAGATGACGAGGACGGCACCCCCTCTCCAAACTAACGCACCACACCACCTGGAGGACATTTGGCCCCGACGGATTTGACGTGCACCATGCCCGCTTACGCGGCGATTCTTCTGTGGAATCGGGTTTCGAGCCTGGAACCCTCCGGCCCCGAGGTTAAGACTTTACCACCCGGCCACCGTGTCCTCCACAACCTTTTGCTTATCGCGTGATTACTAAAATAATTTTTCTCTATCCCGGGCCGGCGCCACCCACGCCCGTGTCTCGGATATTTTGCCTGTCCTTGTCGGGCTTGAGAGGGTTTGCTCTCTATTGCAAGAAATTATTAAGGACCAATGTTGGTTCTTAATATCTTTCCAACTAAGGGCTAATTTACCCACCATGGCATGGCTGCGGAACATGAATTGTAGGAAGAAGGTTATGTGTTCTATCTTGGCTGTGCTCTTAACCAGCATCATTCAAAAATTGGCAGACCTATATCCGTTTTAGCAACGTATTGCTCGATGTGGTTGGGCTGGTTGATGGAGGTCTTTCCACTGAGCGAAACAAAAATGGCTGCCAGTTTTTCCTCAAAGTCCTCCAGTAACGCAATCTACCCTCATACATACGAGCCAAATCAACCTTTGGCATTCGGGTCGTTTTGACCAATAGGGGATGCCCCACTGGACTCTTAATCACGAATTCCTTGACTCATAACCTTGGCCTGATATACTAGACCAACTGAGATTAGAACCAACACCTCAGACTTATAGAAACTTTTAATTATTATCAGAGAGAACTAAATTTGATAGTATTAGGAAGCTGCGATAGGCCGCATCACTGGTAAATAATGCAATACGTGTTTCTAGGCGTTTAAGAGTTATAGAAAGTACACCATGAAATTAAAAAGAAATCGTTTTAAATATAGTTTTATTAAGGAGAATACGGGTTACTGGTACGCAAAAATAAATTCTATTCAAATTTATCAATTATTTTTAAATGCGTTAGAATACTATTAGGAGTTATTTAACTGGTCACAATGTTGCACCGCGTGTCTTCGTACGGTCAACTCTGTGTGTCACATTCTATAGTCACGTTTCTTTATCCAAGATTTAAAAACATTAAACATGCAAATGCATAGCGGAAAAAGCAATTTTTTTTCTTCTACCCAATGGAGAACTTTTCTAATGCTTCTCTATTTTCGTAATAGAAAAAATTGCTCAGAAAATTGGTTTACGAGACTAGTAATGAATGCAAAAATAAAGTATACAAAGCGTCAAAGCATTTTTTAATTATGATTACATTCAAGTTCTTTCGGTTCTATGTAAACCTTTTTTTGTACTTTTTTTATGAAAATATTTTAAACATTTTTTCTGTTTATTTAATTCGATACAATTTAATTGATCCTTCTTACCCTGATTTTAAATGCTTTCAACAAATGGCGTCGTCATGTCTCTCTCTTGGTGCATCTCAAGCATTTTCAGTAATTTATTGGGACTTAACCCTTTGACCTAGGAATTTATTTAACCTTCTAATTAGATGCCACATCCTATCTGACACGTTTTTTATTTAAATTTATTTAAGAACGTAAAATGCACCTGAGATACCAAGGACACGGACAAAAACCAATTGGATTAAGCTTGTCCAAGTGCTTTTTTAAAATTAATTGCTACTTTGACTTAATTACAGATTTAAATCTCTAATATTCTATCATTCGATGCACGAATCAGACAGGTCATGGTGGACGAAAGGGATAATCAAACTTAATCACAAGCATCAATTTAAACATCATAAAACATTCAGTTACCATCGGAAATATGTTTAAAACGCGCAAACATTGATAGGATCGATATTAATTATTTCAGAATGTAGAATAGAATCATCGAGTTAATTAAAATCCTTGTAAAACACAGTTGGATCATCAGTTTCGATTATTAACTTTTTAACAAGAACATCCTTTGGATAATCAGGTAGTTACTATGTATTTTAGCGGCCATAATAACCCATATTCTGGTCAAAGGATTGATATTGCTTTTTCTTTCACTAACAGCACTGCATTCTTTCAGGTGAAGCCGAACGGCACTCTGCCATCGGACGGTTCGTTCCTGTCCGGTGTGCTGAGTGCCCTGACGGTGACCGCCGTTTCCGAGGTGGGCGACAAGACCTTCTTCATCGCCCTGGTGCTGGCTCTCACGCACCCACCAGCAATCGTCTATGCGGGAGCCCTGGCAGCCCTCGCGTTTATGACCATACTCTCAGGTAAGACACGAATTCATATTGTTACAAATATCGTTCAGGTGCGTGTACGGCGAAAGCAGTCCAACAAGCCGGATAATGAAGAAAGACGTTTTATTCACGAATATTCCGGGAAACACGAATCGCAGGTAACAGGAAAAACAGCACTTGCACAAATTAGCAACACAAACAGACAGGAATTCACTAATAAGAACAGCAACAGCACTTTCAATACCACTCGGCATCTATCAGCTTACTAGCTCGCACTGGGGATAAAACTCCAAAGAGAGATTCCAAAGGCGTTCACACTACAAAGCCGATCCCAGTCGATCAACAGACGTTCAGCAACTGCGGTATTTACAGTTTTCCTGACAGGCCGTGACGTCACATGGAATCATCTAGTACATTCTGTATATCTCCTCTCCTAATGGAGATATCGAGAAAATTATAGTATTTTTGAGTACCTTCGTTTTGTCGCCAAATTTGTCGCCTAGTACCCCTGTAAAACTCTTCTCAACCATAAAACTAATATTGTTGGGAAGCGACATTCCAAGTTAGTAACAATATATTCAAGATGGTTAATTGGTTGAATTTATTGGCGCAAAAGCCAATGGTGGCATGGCAAAGCTGTGCTATATACAAGTTTAAAAACATATACTCGGGCGTACAGGGTGATTCAGAACTCATGCAACAATTTTAAAAAGATGGTAGAGCATATACTATAGTAATCTTTTTACGCGTATGTATACAGAGTATAGAAACACAAAATATTTTGATCTTCATAAAATTGGATCTCCAGATTTTGACAAATCTTCCCGTTTTAGTTCCCAATGAGTCCGAAAAGACAACTTTTCCAATTATACTGTCTATCTGTAAACGCGATAACTCAAAAACGCCACAAGTTATATCAATGAAATTTAGTATGCGGTCTTTACACCAAAACCACAACTTTTGCCAATCAAATTTTGGACAAAATGCGTCTATGAGAAATTTGTCTATCTCTTTGTATGCGCATGGGAACCAGATAACTCAGACACGCAACGAGCTAGAACGTTAAAATTTGCTTTATGGTTTTATCATAAGAACTGTAGATCTGTATACATAAAGGTTTCAAACGTTCCGCAAATAACACGCGGTTGAAAGTTGATGATGGGCACCATGAAGCCCTCGCCAGCACGAGACACTGGGAGGACTCACGTGGCACGGAGCGCATCCATAGATTACAACAATGCACTCCGACAGTCGAGAATCGATCATCGCCAACATTGCAGTTTCCTCTGAACTCCCTACGCACCTTTTCTCCATTTAACCCTTTATTTCCCAACGGTACTTAAAAGCACTACGTTAATCACGTTTATATTTTCGTAATTTGACCGTTTTTCCTGACAATATTCACATGAACACTAGGATTGTAGTTCCGACAGCTAGTAGTAAATGGCAGATGAAGACGAAAATTATATATTTTAATTATTAATTAAATTATTTTTATCTAATTAAACATTTTTTCATCTTACCTGGGGTTATTCTGTATCTAATGATGCCAAAATAAAATTGAAAAGTTGCTGGTAAGTTAATTCGGTAAATAAGGGGGTAAACAATTTTGTACACGGACTGGAAAGCTCGTGGACTTCACCTCGTTGAGAACTCATTCCAACAATATCACATACTTTTCTTTCTATGTGTACTGCAGATCTGTATCAAATTTTGGACCAAACCCGCCAAAGAGTTCTCCGTCTGTCACTCTACATATTCGTGTGTATGTTAACGTGGTAACTCAAAAGTGCAATTAGCAAGATAAATGAAATTCCTGTACCTTTCTTTTGAACCAGTCGGTCAAAAAGAAGATCTCTCAATTACATACCCGTTTTTTACTTTCTCGCATACGAAATATACAAAGAGAAAGTATTGTAAGCGTCAAAAAATTCGAACTCGAGATTTTGACGAATCTCCCCGAGACCGAAAAACAGTTTTGGAATTATGTCTGTCTGTGTGTCTGTGAACACGATAACTCGAAATCTATTAGAGATACGGGAATGATATTTGGTATGTGGTCTTTACACATAATTTGTAGGTTTCTATCAAAGTTCGGGCAAAATCTGGCAACAGGAAGTCTGTCTGTATGTCTGTCCGCGTTCATGTAAACACTATAACTCAAAAACTTGAATAGCTAGATGGATAAAATTTGGCACACAGTCTTATCATCCTGAAAGTAGGTTCGTATCAAATTTTGGACCAAATCCGTCCAAGGATTGATTGTCTGTCAGTCTGTAGAATCGCATATTTTTAATCGCAATAACTTCTTCACGAAATTACTTAGATAAATGAAATTTTGTATGTGGCCTGCTTATCTTCATTGTAGATTTGTGTCCAATTTTTGTGTTAATCGGTTGGAAAAAAGGCGTGCAAATTGCATAATTAATTTTTCTAATTCGATTCTCCATGCGCATGCGTACTGGTAGCAATATCTGTGCACGCGAAGCTATTGAGCAAATTACTTCACTTTGTCCTTGAGTCGGCAAGAGTGGAACCTAGCACAGTGTGTGATAGATGCGTTTTAATCGGTACGCATCTCTTTGAATTTGATTCTTTACCTAGATATTTTACAATCACTATAATCTGCAATGAAAAAACCTTCTGATAGTCATATTCTGGGTTACAGTAGGTTCGAATTTCTTTATCCACGCGGGGGGAGGGGAAACAGCATCTTTTTGGGGAAGTATACGAGAAAGTTTAGGGGAGACCAACCCGCTGGTTTTATTGTATACTCGCCGCCTTTGTCGATCAGCTGATTCGCCGGGATTATTGTGTGTGAAAAATTTGACATTCGCTTTTCAGTTGTTGTAATGGCTATGTAGCTATTGTAAATTTCCCCGTTCTAATTATTCCATTGTGAATATGATGCATATATTCGAGCAGAAATTTAAATGTATTAATGTAAATTTAAATGCAATAATGTAATTCTTAGAGTGTATGAGAGTCACAACTTTTTCATTACTGTCTGAAATGGAGAAAACATGTCGATATATATGTTGATAAAAGAATAGCACAGATCCTTTTCTTATATTTTCTTAGCGAGCTTGGGCCTGGTGTTCTCATACCTCTCTTCGCTATGGGTGCACTATTTGTCAGCACTGCTATTCCTGCTTTTTGGCCTCAAGATGCTTAAAGATGGTGCGTATGATTTTTGTCTTTCAGCTATTGATTATTTAGTTTTGATCGATTAACCCCTTAACTATGCTGTTCCTCTACTGTCAAATTAGACGCGGTCACCTTCTATTTTGGGGAGGTCTTTTCATATTGATTCAACTGAGAGTTCATGGTGCATTTGAGATGTTTATGAATTACACGTCATTTTTATTGAATTATAACCAGGGGTGGCGCCAGAGGGGGCACCAGGGGGCCAGCCCCCCCCCTCGGAGAAAATTTTTGTATTGGGAACCTATTCAACTGTAGTTGACAAATAATAATCTGGCGAAAATCTGTAAAATCTGGCGAAAATTTGAGATCAATTTCATTACACTCGTCGCCCTTACAGCAGGTCATGCCCCCTGTCGGGGAGACTGTGCCCCCCACGTCGGGCAAACTCTAGCGCCATTCCTGATTATAACGACTGTGAATGACTTAATTTTAGCTTATTATCTGTAAAATATGATTATTCGATGCACAAATGACACTCGGAAACCACAGTCAAGGGGTTAACATTTTACTTTGAATTTACCCCAAGACGCTTCAGATAGAATTCGTGTCCGTTGAGCACCGAATGTTAATGGGAACGTCATTTGGGCTGACTTATCAGACTATCGTATCTCACCAACGTGAAAATCTATAAGTTTCTCGAGATCTGACGTGCAGCTCAATTACTGGATCTTGGAGGTCTAGAATCTGAAGAAATTGTTTATTCATACGCAATATGTGTATCATAGTCAGAAACTAAGCTGACTCTATACATAACACATATTTATTTGCAACTTCTTTCTAAGCACAAAATCTATTATCTTAAACGACGCGAACAACTTTCGTTTTTATCGTCAAACATCATCGTACGCGTTCTCTCGGCGAATACTTACGGAGAACTCACTTTCATAACATTGAAACTGTACCGCCATCTAGCAGTTGGACGTTTTACAAAATAGCTCAAATGTTATACGAAAATTGATGTTAAAGAGCAAATAAAATGAAAATAACACAGTCTAAGATGATAACTACAATAAAAATTGATTAAATACAATAAAATGATTAAAAAAAAGTAGGGCACCTCAAATCCATTATCCTCTGATCACGAAGCTCAAAGTCTACCATCGGAATGAATGAATTTACCATCTGTCCGCCACGAGAACTCTGTTTTTTAAGTTATCTCGTTGACGGTGGTTGCTATAGTTACTGGTTATTAGGGAAAATTCATTTCGAATAGGGGGAATCCGAAGGAAGTGGGGGGTTTTATTTTATTCTTGGTGTCAGTTTGCGGCGGTAGAAAGAATATATCATTCATGAACTTCTACCTACTTGAAATGGATTCCTTCTACGATAATCTGTTTCTATAACAACCGCCGTCAACGAGACAACTTGACGAGCAGAGTTCTTGTGGTGGACAGACAGCAACTTTATGTAAATACTTGAGAATGAAAGCCAAAATGATTAGTCTATATTTTATTTCTTATCTGCAATCAGTGACAACTTAAGTAGGTAGATGATAGAAAGCTACAAGAATCGGATCACGATTGAATGACATAACATGTATTTCTACGCGTCTTTAGGCTACAGAAAGAGCTGCATAAAATCCATCCTTTAAATTAAACAATTTTCGATTTAAATGTAGGGTTTCATTATGCAGAATAGATTACGGGTGTAAAAAATATAGAAATCTGGGAGATGCTGTACAAATATGATAATTACTTTTAAACACGTTAGGATCCTATTCAGGAATATTTAACACTCCGTTAGGCGCTGGCGATCTCTCAGATCGCTTGGTGTATTTCGAGTCCCTCCTTGAATATTTAACCCTCCGTCAGACGCGGGCGATCTCTCAGATCGCTTGGTGTATTTCAAGTTCCTCCTTTAATATTTAACCCTCCGTCAGACGCGGGCGATCTCTCAGCTCGCTTGGTGTATTTCAAGTTCCTCCTTGAATATTTAACCCTCCGTCAGGCGCGGGCGATCTCTCAGATCGCTTGGTGTATTTCAAGTTCCTCCTTGAATATTTAACCCTCCGTCAGGCGCGGGCGATCTCTCAGATCGCTTGGTGTATTTCAAGTTCCTCCTTGAATATTTTTTTTAACACCCACACCTATCAGCCTACAGAAGCGGGTGTAAGGACTGCAATGGTCGATGGGAGAGTAACAAGTTAAATTAATATTTGAATACTGTACTCTGAACAGGGCCAGTGGAGAGAAGGAACTGGTCACAAATGCTCGACCCACCTAGTGTGGGGAGTTTCCAATTCCGAGGATGGATCCAAAAAAAAGTTTACAAGGGTAATAAAAATTATTTATTAACATTAGACAGAAAATACAAAAGGGAATTAAGAGGCATACTTGCCGATCACTTTTCCACATAATCACCAAATCTATTTAGGCATTTATCTGAACGCAGGACCAATTTGTTTAACCCGGCTTGGTAGAAATCACGTCTCTACTCATTGAGGTAGTGTTTACACATCACTGTCTGAAAAGAACCTTGTTCCATATAAGTGTTCCTTCAATTTCGGAAAAAGCAAATACTCATTGGGCCATCGTGAAGCCGTCCGACGCAAACGCCCTGACAAGTTGAGTGATGGTGTCATCCTCCTGCATGACAATACCCATACTGCTCGCAAAACTCAAGAATTGTTTCAAAGGTTCAAGTGGAAAGTCTGGTACCACCCATACAGGCCAGATTTGGCCCCCAATCTGGGTTCCAAACACCCATCCGGAAGAAGGTTCTCTTCGAACAGTGATGTGAAAACAGCTGCCCATAACTGCCTCAATGGGCAGGGACGTGATTTCTACCAAGCCGGGTTAAACAAGTTGGTCCTACGTTGAGATAAATACCGAAAAAGATTTGGTGATTACCTGGAAAAATGATCGGCAAGTATGTCTCTTAATTACCTTTTGCATTTTCTGTCTTTTGTTAATAAATAATTTCTATTACCCTTGTAAAACTTTTTTTGGATCCACCCTCAAACAATGTTAAGGCTCTCACTTTATATATAAAACTGCAAATAAAAGCATATACCACATACTTAAAGTGTTTAAAATCTATTCATGGCGAAGAAGCGGAATGGATTAAAGCATAAAAGTAAATATAATAACCAAGAATATTATACATTAACAAATAATAATAAAAAAATCGAAAGATAAAGATATAAAACTAATAAATAAAACACTAAATAACATTTCTAATTTCTATAGTAACACTAAGAAACATTAAAATACATCAGAAGACATCTAAAAGAGATTCAATGGCCCTGAAGGCCAGCATACTTAAGACCCAGCTTTTTTTTAGAACCCAAGGATCTTCCAGACCCAGCATGAAATCAGTTAACAAGGATTTCGCGCCCTTTTAGCTATCTTCAAAGAGTGGGGATTAACGAATGTTTGACTTCAGTTGTCCGTGGCCAAAAGCCGGGAACCACAACTCCGATCTCTCAGATCGCCACGCAAGCTTTTTCTCTCTTGGTTTCTCTGTATGTTTTGAGGTGAATACTATTACAATTGTTTAAAACAAAACGGATTTAATGTGATATCTTGAGATGTGAATGAATGGTTGTCTAGAATCGGCGATATTAATGATGACACTTTTTTCCTAGTTTCATGAGGGGTTCTAAAAATTGAAAGATTTGCGATGGGAACGATTTGCAAAAAATCTGTGTATGCTTTTGCATCGTATTGGAAATAAAATAATATGTACAAAAATAAATATGTCTTTTTATATTTATCTTTAAGAACTGAAGATTAAGATACTGTTCATAAAAAAAATGTGATCTGAAAGATCACCGCGTATCTAATGTGAGGTATATTACATCCGTGCTTAAGGAAGGGTTAAAAAAGTGTAGTGATACACTTCGGGGCTTTTCCTGCTCTGTCATTTTGAGTTGTCACTGACTAAAGTATCAAAAACAAAAAGGAATTGTTTTCTTATTCAGCTAGTACTAAGGGTGTTTATAGTTTCATAACATTGGCTGTAATCACTACACAGTCAACAGCTTTTGATCATGAAATATAATTCTTTATAAAATATCATAATTATCAATGTATTTACAGTGATATTACGTATATACTAATAGTGATATATTGATTTATTTGATATCCACCCCGACCCAACCTACCCGGAAGGGTGCATGGTGTGCAGTGTTATTACATACTTAAACTTTTACGTTACGTAAAGCATTGCGTATATCTTTTGTAGGGTCCGCAGTTAAATTCTTCTTATGTCTCACCAACCCTGTCACCGAGTCTGTAAAAGTTGATTTTCAAGAACAATTTTTCACTTTCCATAAATGGGGGGATGACACTTTTAAAAGCGAAACAAAACAATGTGTGACTGAAACATAATTAAAATTTCACACACCAATTAAAAAAATTTCTTAGGAAGTTAACTTTTTTAAACAAAAAAAAATTAATTTTCTGGTGACGTTCTGTCTGTTGCATCAGGTCACGTTGACCGACCTCGAGGCAGACTCTCGACTTCATGAACAAAGGGGCTCAGGTTCGAGACTCGGTTTCACTGCAAAACCGCCGTGTATACGGGCCTGGTGCATGTTAAATCTGTCGGGAATCAGACTTCCTTCCGCTCGTGTGGTGTGGAAGTTAGGAAAGGTGGTACCGACTCGGGCGCCGTCTACATCAACTGACCACAGCTCAGAAGTAAGAGGTACGTCTCAAATTAGCCCTCGTGTGGCTTCAAAATGGGACACTAAACTAAATTGTCTTTTGTTTCGTTGTTTGATTCTTATTCGAAAAAGAGCCTTTTTTTCTATACAGTTTTGTCCCTAGATCAAAAACCACGTTGAGTGAATCTCGTGTTGTCCTTTCACTGATGAAGCACATCCGAGTTGGACTGCATCTCAATTTCTTTTTCGATCTGACTTTTATCTAATTTAACTTTTGTCGATTCAGCACATTTAACTTCCAATGATTTCAGTTTTGTAAGATATTTTTTCTTTTCTTTTCTTTGCTAAATTAACTCTAATTTTTCTCCTCCCCTTTGTGAAACAGGTTTCTCCATGGGCAGTAACGCAGCCAAGGAGGAATTAGAGGAAGTTCAAAAGACTGTCGAGACTAAAATGACCGTAGGTTCTTTATTCCTTATTTTCATTCAAGGACTTCTGACGTGCAGTAGTTATTAGAATATATTATTCAACAAAAAGAGAAGAAAAAAAGAACAGCAAAATTCAATAGAATACGAAATTAACTTTTACAATGAAAAAAAAACTTTTTTTTGAAGCTGAACGTATAAGAATTTCTTTACCATTCCCAAAATCAGTTAAATACAGTCGCACAGAATTTTTTCAACTCCACAGAACTAAACAAAAGTGTTTTAGTCAGTGCCGGTTCTTCAAGTCAAGAAAACAGAAGTAATGCAAATGATGTATATTTTTAAGTGACTTTTAGCCTCTGTTGAAACAAAATCCTTGCATTCAAAATCGAATTTTTTTTTCTCGTCTGTTTAATCTCCTTCATCTGTAATTAACGCAGGAATGTTGATCTAAAAATCTACTTCAAGGTGTGTTTATTTTGCTGTTTGAATAATCATTATTTTTGAGTAGTTGATTCACAACAAGAGAAATAAAGGATATGTTCAAATAATAAGTAAATAACATGAAATGTTATTTTTTCTCGCGAATGCTAAGGCAAATTTATTAAAAAATAAAGCCAAAGGAAACAGTTTAAAGGAGGAAGGAAGAGAAAATCAGATGTATCAGAGACAGATGAAAAAGGGAAGAGTGACGATTCCTGACTATCCTTAGGACTGACTAGGAAAGGGCTGTAAGTCACTGAAGAGTCGCCAGGAACATAGAAACGCGTGTTTTCCTATTTATTTATACGTCCTTCTACCATGCCCACTAAGCGGTATAAACTTCAACTTCAAAACATTCTGAGCTACAGTGAAGGACATCTTGAAGAGCTCTTTCGGCTGGAGTTGAGATTTCGCAGTCCGATGGCAGGCTTTCACATCCCAGTTACGGTTATAGGATGTGATTAATAAATAATCTTTATCTTTAATTGCAGGAGGTTATCAAAATCACAAGATGGAAAAATCCATAAATAATACGAAAAAATTAAAAAAATGAGATAATTGCAGGATGTAATACAACTCTGCAGTTCCAATAGACAGAGTACCACAGATTTAAATGCTACTTTTTTCAGCGTCAGTCGAAAATCGTTTATGTTCTGTAAAATCTTTCAGGAATTTTGACAACTTGCAGTGCAGTGCAACTGACTTTATATGACAAATTTATTTACACTGATTGTTTTCACTAATTTCTTGATATTTAAGCCGGTGTTCAGAAAATAACTCGCTGCTCTTCCCAAACACGATGGCGATGGTGCTGTGGGTTAACGGAGTGCTTGACCTCAGGGCTCTTAACCTCCGGACATTGCTATTGTTGTAGAAGCATTGTTGGAAATAGCATTGCAAATACAATTACATAGCAAACTTGGTGCCATTTGTTTACTAAATCATAATAGTTTAATGTTTGCTTAATAAGTAGGGAAAAAATAGTTAGAAGAAGAAAGAGAGGAATATTTCAAGTTTGTATTGTTGAATTTACATAATGGTGTAATTGCTATTGTTGGAGAAAAGTAGCATTGCAAATACAATTACATAGAAAACTTGGAAGTGCCATATTAGTTTACTAAATCATAATAGTTTAATATTTGCTTAGTATGTAGGGAAAAATCATTAGAAGAAGAAAGAGAGGAATATTTCAAGTTTGTATTGTTGAATTTACATAATGGTGCTTCCCAAACATAAATATTTATTTTAACATGAAGTCAACAATATACACGGACATTTTACGCATCACAAACAGGAATACAGACGAACACGCAGTTTCCAGAACTCACTAACAAATTCTGGAAGAACACGAAAAAAAGTGTAAAAGTTGACGAGGAACAATTTCATCAGGAACACTGACAAAATATTGACATACTACTACATTCAAAAAATTCCGGAACTTCATTCCGAAAAATGAGTACAGGTAGAACCTATTTATTTGATGTTTCCTTCGAAGTAACTGCGTTATGAAACTGTTCCGATTTTTGTCATCGTTCCTGGAACGATGTAAATGCGAAATGCGAGTTTCCTTTGGCCACCTCCTTCGTGTTGTCATAACTCATTTTATTCGATATATGCACATATAATTACTAGGGATGTAACGAATATTCGATATACGGGCTTTTTGCCGAATAGTAAACAGATATTCGGCCGAATAAATTCAGGATAATATTTTTAAAATTATTTAGCAAAGAATATTACAGAATAATATTCAGGACATTTATTACAAAAATAACTAACATTTACTCAATTATAAGTTGCATAATAATATAGGTGTGGTTAATAAAGTTACATATCATTTATAGTCTAGTTGAATTGTACTTTCACATGGAAAAATGCTTAATAGCAATTTTATTGTTTAAGTTGTGCCATACAAAACATGACACTGTATTTTGCAGACGGAGATCGGGGATAAGGAGGGGGAAGGGAAATTCGAACGATCGTTTTTTTTTTTTTGCATTTAAATAAAAGGCCATTAATTTGAGAGGAAAAGTTTAAATTAAAAAATTATACGTAGTAAAAAGATCTACAAAATGGGTCGTAGAACATTAAGGTAGCTTAATTAGGTCAGGAGTAAATTTAAAAAAAAAATAAATTCTGGAAAAGTATTTTTAATTTGTTTTACAATGAAAGTGAAATTTCACTTAAGTACGCATTATATAGTAGGGTATATCTGGTAAAAATATCAGATTCTTATCTTTATTATTTTTTGAAAAATACAACTTTTTCGAAAAAAAAGAACGTCGTCAGAAAATGCCAGTAAGTACTTTCTTATCTGTCCGAATTCGCGGATAGAAAAAAAAATCCTACTCTAAAAGTTTTGTTCTATAATTTCAAATGGCTTTATAATGGTCGATTTTCAGTAAAAAGTTCTGAAAACTAAGTTCTAAGTTATCATTTTCACTCAATTATTATGCCTGAACGAATTGCCCCCATCGCAGAAAAATTTTCCCGCTGGGGAAAATGCGCTCAGGCAAAATAAGCGAGACAAAATGATACCTTCAAACTTGATTTTCACCACTTTTTACTGAAAATCGATCATTATAAAGTTATTTGAAATTGTAGAACAAGACTTTTAGAGTAGGATTTTTTTTTTTTCTTCCTATCCGCGAATTCGGACAGATAAAGTACTTACAGGCATTTTCCGACGACTTTCTTTTTTCAAAAAATAATAAAGATATGGATCTGAAATTTTTATGAGATATACCGTACTATATAATGCGTATTTACGTGAAATTTCAAAAATTTCACTTTGATTGTAAAGCAAATTAAAAATACTTTTACAAATTTAAGTTTTTAAAAAAATTTACTCCTGCCCTAATTAAGCTATCTTAACGTTCTACGACCGATTTCATAGATCTTTTTACTACCTATAAATTTTTAATTTAAACTTTTCCTGTCAGATTAATAGCCTTTTATTTAAACACAAAAAAAATCGTTCGAATTTCCCGGGGGGGGGGCCCGGGGCCGGGCGGGGGGGGGGGGGGAGGGGGCAGGGGGAGGGGGGGGGGGGCGGCGCAACAACTTAAAGCTATAAAATTGCTGCTATGTTTTTTTTTTCTATATTTTGATACTTTTCTTGACTTTTCGACTTGACTATTATAGAAGTCTGTTCCGTTTGGTTTCTTATATATTACCAACTCAATATATACAGTGTTTGCAGGAACTGAAAGATATTTTCTTGTTAAATTTGCAAACCTTGGAAATTTTTCAGCATTTATTTTTCACCAATTAAGTGGACACTCCTACCTAACTATTAGAAGTTCTTTAACAAAATAGGAACTTAATTCTAATAATTTTAACTTGTGTACCGAATTTTCTTCTGTGCTTGTCATTGTCATTTTCTTCAATAATGACTCTTTTATTATTTTTTGAAGCAATCCCTATATGAAGAGGATTTCTCATTTCTTATTATTAGAATAAAGGTATTTAGAATATTACAAAAATACATCAAAGTATTAGCATTTTTTTAAAATATACAAATAACAAAAATCAATTTTATTGAAGTTAAATTTTTTTCAGTTAAAATTTGAAAAATATTTTATTTACAATCAGAAGTGAAAGGTTTTTAAAAAGTTGGTATTGGGCTGCCAAATATTCTGTATTCGGCCTGAAATTTGGCCGAATATTCGGTATTCGGCGAAATCTCTATTCGTTACATCATTAATAATTTCTACGCATAACTTGAAAAATACGTAACATGTACACTATTGTGCGTATTGTAAACGAAAATACAACCTGAAATTCCGTTTTGTAACAGATGTAATTATCCGCCAGATGGCGCTACTTCCTTCCCTCTACACAGATGACTCTTTGACAGTATGTGAGTGAGTAAGGGACGCGAAGAGGTCCGGTATTGAAACACCGGTAAAATGTTTTCTTTTTCTTTGTAAAGTGTAAATAATTGTACATAATCATTTAGTCATCATTAAATAATTACTTATAATTTCATAGAGCCCTCTTCATTTCAACCGGAAATACAGGGTTAGTCTAAATGATTCATCGGGTTTCAAAACCCTGTGTATTGAGAGGTATACGACCTACAAAGACGGGTGATACATGATAAGATACATACACTACCCAAGTTTAAAAGCCCGCCTCGTGGCTCGCGTGTTATCTAGATGGCAGGCCTGTAGCGGCATTATACAAGATGGCGGCAATGCAGGAGAAGAGTTTTTGTGAGTTGGAATATGCGAAGTGTTCTTCGGTTACGGGCGTTCAGCGTGCATTCCTACGCAAATACGGAAAAGCTGCACCTGTCATTTGTAGTATGTACCAGCAACTTTGTGAGTGCATGTATCTTTTCATGTATCACCCGTCTTCGAACGACGTATACTTGTAAATAAACAGTCTTTTGAAACCCGATGAATCATTTAGGCTAACCCTGTATTTTCCTGTGGATTAAGTAATAGCTCTCTCAGCAAACCTTACCAAAGGGGTAGAGCCGTTATAGTTTTATTTTGAAATTTGAAAATTATTTTTTGTGGTCTCGAGTGCGGATGATCGTAAGTCGCATAGATCGTAAGTCGAGGAGTCGGCTACATGAGGTGGCTGAATGATAATTAGAATACGTTTGAAAAATCGTATTCTAAAAGTTCAAGAGAAAGTTCAGGTGAGGGAAACAGAGAGGAAGATACAAGGCCATCGTGAGACCCAGGGGAAAATACTATCATGTGGAGCCCCCTACATCCAGACACACCCGGTCGGGCCCCCATTCATATAAACATATACCTACGAACGGTAAATAAACAAGACTCAATGATCAACGACCATAGGAAAGTGGCACTTGACTTTCGACTGAGCAACTAATATGTAAGGTGGTATCGTGTCGCGACTTGAAATCTGGCCTTCCTCTTGAGAACTATGATTGTGGTAACTAATCAGCGGAGGGAACTGTTTCTTCCAGTGCCCGGTGACACCATGTATTGTTATGAAAATCTTACTTCAGGTTACCACCTATAACTTAGATCAAATCGTTATAACGAGAACGTCTGAATTTTACATTCAGAGAAAACAAATATAAAAATAATTATTTAAAAAAATAAAAATTTTAATAGACCACGTTTTTAAAACGGACTAAAAAGTATAAAATAATTTCTTCTAGCCCCATACAGATTTACAACCCCATACAGATTCAAAACGAAAAACGTGGGGCGCATGTAATAGATAATTCATGTATAAATAGTTTACTTCAGTCACTAACAATTTTATTGCAATGGAAATGATATGAACTGTTGTGTGAGTTTTCTCAACGACAGCTACTCTCTACACTCCTTACTATTAAATATTGCATGCGCCCCACGTTTTTCGTTTTAAATCTGTATGGGATTATAAATCTGTATGGGGCAAGAAGAAATTATTTTATACTTTTTAGTCCGTTTTAAAAACGTGGTCTATTAAAATTTTTATTTTTTTAAATAATTATTTTCTGCTTTTTAGTCTTCTGTGTGTGAAATTTTGCAATCGATTTTAAACATCTTGATGAGATTATGATGGAGACATGTGACAAATTTCAGGTTTATTTCAGTTTCTCTTCACCTGATCATAAATAGAAAATTGTTATTTTCCTAAAAAAGTAAGTTATGTGACGCAGAGACCTTTGAGATATAATGAAAAACGTACTGCGCATGCTAAAGTATGGCTAAAATATGGGGTGCATCGATGGTCCCATGGGCCATCCTTATATCCAAGAACCAAGTCTGTAATGTTAATAGCTTAAGAGATATAATGAAAAACGTACTGCGCATGCGCAAAGATATGGCTAAAATATGGGGGTGCTTCGATGATCCCATGGG